>ML993875.1:0-135048 GCA_010093945.1 Delitschia confertaspora ATCC 74209
CCCCCTTCCCTTCCCCCCTCCCCTCTCCCCCATCTTTCCCTTCCGTGGTCCTTCCGGCTCCGCTGATCTCCATCGCATCTTGATCAGCATTACATAATCCTTCCGCCTACCCGCTCGCTGCAACATCAACAGCCATTCAACCGTCGCCTATTAATTCTACCTGCCTGATTCGACCAATTTGGACTACCACTCAAAAGCTCATCAACATATATCCACCTGCTTTAAGGGAAAATACCTCCATTATATGTAAGAAAGCTAAAGCTAGAATGCTACCCTCCGACACCTTTCCAATGTTTTCCTTGATTCCGAATTCCATTTCCATCCAAGAACCCTCCTAGGTTAGATATTGTGCTCCGAGCCAAAATCGAGCATCATAAGATGGTGCAAAGCGGTCAAAAACTGCTTACTTTTGGCCCATAGAAGAAATTGAAAAGATCGACGTTCATGTCCGTACGCCGTTCCACCAAATAAACGCCACCTTGGACGCCATGCTTTGGAGTCGGCACCCCCCTCTGTACGCCATCTTGTCGTTGGAGAAAAATCATCGTCGTCGGCGCAAGAAGAAAAACGTGACATCAAAGAGCAACACGGAGCGAGCGAGCGAGCGATCAGTGCTTCACATCTTGACGCGGAAGAGGTAGCGCAGGCGAACCTGGGCGACATCATACGCGATGTACTCATTGTACTGAAGATATGCACCTGGAACGTTGGTGTCACCGGGCCGCACAGTAGTATCGGGCTGAGTCTATTAGTAAACGGTGGAAAGGCTAAAAGGAGTGCGCTCACCATTTTGACTCCTTTAAGAGAGGGATGGACAGCCTTCGCGTCTTTCCACTTGCTGGGGCCAGTCGAGCCCTGCCCCCAAGTGGACCAGCAACCACTTTCCCTGGCCGTCTCAGCAGCCTCATACGAAGCACCTGTCAGCTTTTGCATTGGATCTCCGAGCTCCGCCTCGCACAGGAGAAGGAGGGCATGTCCATCAGAATTGTAAGAACAGCAGTAATTGGCTGACTTGGAAGACATGTCCGCGAGGTAGATACCCTTGCCAAACATGTATCCCGAAACAGGTGCTTCTGGCGGCGCGATACGAAGTCCCTGACTCAGGATACCACCGAAATTGGTGACGCGGGATCCATGCCAAAGGAGACGACGGTCGCTCTTGATCTTGGAAAATTCGCTCTCCTCGAATCGGGATACCTCCCCCTGGCGTTCAATGCGGAAAATGGACTCAATCTGGTATTGGATACCATGGGTCGCACCTGTGGTGTTGACCAAGTAGGATGCGAGCTCCTTGTACTCCTTGCTCGCTGAGTCCAGTACATTCATTTCCTCAAGACCCAGCCCATTGAATTGGCGGTCCAAGGGATGGATCGTGTCTTTGCTCCTCAGGTCCTTCTTCATAAGCTCGGCTGCCTCTTTCATGTCTCCGAGCGATTCCAGAAGCTCCAATTCCCGCTTCAGCGTCGCGGAATCCCCAATGACAGGTGGTCGGTTGCGCCCAAAGTCATGAGGAATCAAGGAGTAATAACGGTTCGATAGCCCTTCAATCTCGGCACGAGAGGTACCCACGTTGCCAAAGAGATTCGATAAATCTTTGAGAGCTTGGAAACCGCGATGGATTGTCGCCTTACTCAGTTTGCCCAACGGCATCTTTTGGGCATCGTAGTTGAGGGCGCTCATCGCTTGGTTCATATAATTTTGATTGAAGATCAATTGCATCAAAGATTGAACAGCGACATCGAGCTTACTTTCTGGGACTTGGTACTCGTCGTCGCTCTCGCCAGGATTGACGTTGCTGCCCTCATCATCTGAATCTGGAGCATAGCTTCTCTCAACGTAGGCATATTTCTTTGGTTTGGGATCAGCTCCGCGATCTTCCCACTTGAGCCCTGACTTGTCTTTAAATTTCTTATCGAATTGCGTCAGAGCTTCTTCCAGGCTGCCGTCCCCCAAGACGGCAGTCTGTCCGCGCTCACCAACACGACCCCATCTAGTCCACGTCTTGTAATCCGCTTTGGCTGGATCATATGTGAGCTGTAAAGAGTCAGCACCGGTCAAAAGAGGACTTAGAGCGGACTGCTACATGGACGCACCTGAACACGATAGAACTTGTTGTTATTCGCCGATGCATTGGTCTGGTTGAGCGAAGCATCGTAGATGACGCCCCGGTCGTCAATATAGACTCGGTATGTAGTCGGGAGAGTACATCCCTCGTCAAGGGGCACAACGATATCACGTGACTTGATGATAGATTCTTCGCCCATCTTGGGTTCCGGCTTTGACTTCTTGTTAGGCTGGGATTGCGACTGATGAGGAGCTGGAGAAGCATCGGAGGATGGAGCACGTTTCTTGCTGTTCGTTTTCGAGGAGGAGGATGTACCTGATGCCATCACGTAGGAATCAAAGTCCTTCTTGGATGCCGAATCGATGCAGGCATTAAGCCACTCGATGGAGACAATGGGGATGTCGCCTTCTTGAGCGGCCTTTACTTTTGCGGGTGGTTTAGCAAAGGCAGCTGGACTGGCGACAAGACAAGTGGTGTCTGCAGTTACCGACTTTGCAACGGTTGCACCCAGAGAGGTTATAGAATCTTGCAGAGCTGATTGGGTGGTTCCTGGAAAAGTACCAACAATAGCAATGTTGGAGCCCGACAGAGGTAATTGGCTAGACTTGCGAGCCATGTTAGGTTACGAATGCGTGAAGTGGAAGGAAGAGGTAGTAGAAAGATAGGAAACTTTAAGAGGTGAATGAAATTGAAGAGATGAGAGAGATAAAAAGAAATGAGAGAGGGAAGAAGGCGAGGTTTTGTGGTGAGAGCAAACCCCAAAAGCGCGTGCCTTTCAAGGCGAGCACTCTCACTGTCTCCCAGGCAGCAGTTGCGCTGTGACCACTTCCACCCCACAATCGCGCAGTCACGTGGTTTGGTGCCTGGAGTTGCAGGCTGCTCCTAAATATCACGTACTCCCACGGCCATTTACAGTTTTCTCACCTTCATCTTCAACTTCTCTCATCCACTTCCCTCAACAAATTCGCGCCATTCCACTTTTTCTTCACACTCTGATTTTACCTCGATTCGCAGTAGCATCGCGGCGCCAAAGTATTTCCTTTACGATGGCTTCTATACTTGAAAGACTGCCGCAGGAACTGTTTCTCATGGTCGCAGACCATCTCCCTACAAAGGACCTCGCCTCGCTGCGATTGACGTCTAGGAAACTGGAGCAGGACTTGTTCAACTGGTTTGCGCGCCATTTCTTCAAGAAGAAGCAGTTCATGCTCAGTACTCGTGGCCTCAACGCTCTCGTCGGCATCTCTCATCACCCAAACCTCTCCACAAACCTTGAAACTGTCATCATCGGACTTGAGCAATACGGCCCCTCCTGGCCTGTGCTCATCAACAACGCTCAAATGCAGCAGTACAGCCAAGGCTGGGCTGATCAGTTCAGTCTCGTCGGTGCCGGTCTCGATCGTGAGATGCTGGCCGAAGCATTCCGAAATCTCCCCAACATGAAAGTAATCGCGATTCGGAACTACAGTACCCCGGGTCGTCACCGCGATAATTCCTCGTGGAACAGCTATGGCGCGCCAACTGCAACTCGAGAGACGGGTGTACAGCTGTCGACCAACTCAGCCTGGCACGGCGATTCTATAGAATATACACCAAAGTTCTCTTCGCGCGTCTTCTCCATGCTCTTGTTCGCCATCGCGGATGCAGGCATAAAACCCCCAAGGATCGAAGTCGACCTACGCACGTATTCATCTGGCTTAGGCGATGTGGCATTCCACATTGCACCCTGGGGTCAGGCAAAGGTCGAGCCGGTGCTCGCCAACCTGGAGGCCTTACTGCTGACTGTGAACTTTACCCCACATCCGATGCACAATGTTCCACAGGCTCCGGCCCCAAACACCCCGGTTGTGGGAACAAGCGGTGTCCACCTAAGGAGGTTCCTCAGCCGCACCAACAATCTCCAACATCTCAGACTCAACTTCCAGCAGCGTAATCATAACGAACCATCCCGAGATGTGCTGTCATGGCTAGGCGAATCGACTACAGGCCCAGACCCAAATTTACTTCCGTCTGTGACCTTGCCCCGCCTCCAACGTCTCGATTTCGGCAGTTTGACCGTCGAGCCCCGCCTAATTCTGCGTGTCTTGGAGAAATTTGCGCCAACCTTGCGAACAGTTAACTTGCGGAGAGTCACCCTTAGATACACAAGACTAGCTTTCAGCGATGAAGATAAACCGAATGTGTGGCGGTTTTTTCTGTCTCAAGTTTCGGCAATCGTGGGTCTCCAACTGGACTCGCTGGATCTAGGACTGCTCGGACAGGAGGATGAGAACGGACAAAGAACTTTTATCAGTTTCGGAGAACAAGGCGCCAAGCGCAAGGATACTTGTCGTGCGATTAGGAAGAACGCAATGATCAGGTTGCCTGAGTTTATAGAGGAGGTTCATGTGGAGTGGCCAGAAATCGTGGTGCATTCTATTGACGATTCGGATGAAAATTCGGACGATGACGAAGATGAAGATGAAGAAATGGGTGATGATGGCGATGAGGAGGAAGAACCCGAGGAATGACAGAATCGTCTTGGTTTGCGACGACGAACGGTACACTAAACGAGATCAGCAGATGGTCTTCGAGCATTGGTTTTACGGTCCAGGAATACACTACCACAGCTGGACCTCTTGAAGTACGAAAAGGGATTTTGAAGGAAGGACAGTGATCTCGGAGTGAGGTAATTGCAGATCAATAGTGGCAAACGATTTTTCGGGTCGAGCTGATCACAAGGACAATAGAAAGAGGTTCTCAATTGACGGAATGGCCATTGGAAGATAGCACTGTACAATGGTAGGAAATTTTGAATGAAGGAAAGTACTTAATAGGAAACGGGAATGGGAATGGAATGTACGGATGGAATGTAGAGGTAGTATGATGAATGGAGTGAACCGATAGTATGATGAATGGAATCGAGGTGCTTGTCAAGAAATGGCATTGGATAGTGGTATCGTGGAGGGACTGATTGTATACAACTCGTTCAAATTTTTGTTTTCTCTTGAAGGAAACCTACATATTGTGAGTTTGAACATAGAGATAGCGCACGATTTCTGATAATCTGATACTAAGGACGATGAAAGGGAGTTTCGGAATGATGGAAATGACTTACTGGGAGACGGCAACGTATAATAATAGGTACGGAGTTTCTGAGAATCGGGATAAGGGAAAGTAATTAAACAGAAATAGAACATACAAACAGTATAATGAGTCGAACCGAGAGAGGAGTTCAATGAGAAGTAGTAGTATAGGATGGTAGCATGCAACTCAACCACATGCCTACATTTCTTCTCAAACTGCAACATTATATCCGAGAGACGGCAATTATATAATAATAGAGAATTCTAAGATAGAAATAAAATGATCGAATAGGAAGGCAAATGTACGAATACTATAATGAAAAGCATTGAGGAAAATGTTCGAACAAGAAATAGCAGTGTATAGATAGGATAGCAGTATAAGAGAGCCTTGTATGATATAAAAGAGGAAAATAAGCATAATAATCAAAAGGATCTTGTAAACATGTAGTTGGAGGCTTTGATGTTAATTTGTTTCTTATCAAACATCTAGGGAGCAGTGATTGTACGGCAAGCCTGTCATACTGGCGTCTGCGAGACGCGGGTCCAATCTCGACCAAGTGCGCAGTTATTCTCAGTCTCCGTCTAAACTGTGGGGAGTTAGCCGTAAGGCATAGTTGTGGGTTATTCAACATTATTTATTTTCCTTTATTTTTCCTTTCCTTTTTATTTTCTTTTGTGCGCCCTGTCGTCAGCGCTCATGAATATGGATTGTTGGAGAGCCATATACTATATATACAAGCCCAATTAGCGAAGTGTAAAATCGAACAAGAAAAAGTGATAATGGGAACATAATTCTCAATCACCTTTACCAGGTGGAGCGCGGATAAATAAATGTAAAATCATCTGAGCTTAATACCTATGTTGACTCTTTCAGGAGATGGTGCTTCGAGAACGGGACATACCTGCCTTTATGCAAGATATTGGCATGATACTCCACGGGATTATAAGCATACTCATACTCCTCCTATTATGGAGTAAGTGGATACGCCCCTACTGGGCTTTTGAAACTCTAGCTTGAATATTTTCTTCACTCTTCGAAGTCGAGCGTTGGTTTGAGACCACTTGTGTTGGCAGGCTTTGTTTTAAGAACAGATTGTCCTGTATTTTTTGCTGGCCTTGCTTTGATGTTGTGGTCTGGATAAGACCTATTCTCTCCAGTTTTCTTTCCTTGATATTGCTTTCGTGGTTTTACGCTCCTGAAGCTCCGGGAGTCCATAAGCGGCTGCCTTGTAATTCTGCCTTCTCTATCCTCTCCAAACACCGCTTCTCCCACTCAGGAAAGCCCCCATAGTGGATCGGGACAGGCGATAACCTACCCTCTTAATATGCATCCCAGTCGCAGTCCGATTCATTGTCCGTATCTAACAAGGAATGGTAAACGCGAAAAGAGACACCAGCCCCCTTAAAAATATTCTCCAGCCTCACCCAGTCCAATGTAAACCGCGAAGGTGACGTCTTACTCTCCACTCTCACGTGTACGAGACTGGGCAGCAAGGTAGAACAGTTCGCGGCCAACCCATCCATGGCCGGTCCAAATGCGGAAGGTGGTTCGTTTCGTCGGGTCTCTAGACGGAGTTCTTGCACGCTCCTAGGTAACTGATCCGTCGGGTTTGGGCTACTCCGTTGGTGGTCGAGGCCGACAAATGCTGAGAGAGGGACGTGAATGTAGTGTAATGTGGTAAAGCCATTCAGCGAACCAAGGGTACCTGTAGCGCCTAGGCCCTCCAGGCCGGAATTCTGGGAGTCGTTCAGAACAAGGGACTGCAAGGAGTGCGAATGCTGCCTCAAGGCTGCACCAAGAGAGGGATAGTACAGTTTGGTTCGGATTGTATCGTTGTTGGATGACCAAAATCCACCAAGCTCTGAGTCCGCATCCTGGGCGAAATATTCGTAATGAAATGTCTTTAGCGCATAGCAAGAGGCTATCATTCCAGCGACCACATCCGCATCAATGCAGCACTTGTGGAGTCTAAGCTGTTCGACCGGCGAACACGAGTGCGGCAGGCTCCATCTGAACAAGTCGGAATGGTAAAACTGATCAAAGTCGTTCAAATCCAGTGTCCTCATGGATGGAAGACGAAAAAATGGTACGATGTCGGACAAGGGCATATCTGTAAGATATACACACCGAAGGTGGCGAAAGCGGTGGACAAGCCCATACGAGTTTCCATTCACAATCGATCGTATAGGATCAACCCAGCGCCGGGGATACTGATGCGTCCCTCGGTCCGTGACATAGAGACATTCAAGATTCGGTGTGAGCATGACAACAGCCCGGAAGAGCGAGGGGCGGAAGCTGTCGGTTCTTTTCGTCTTGTCGATTTCACTGCACGCAGTTGCCAACTCTTTCCAATCTGGGACGCCCAGAGCCTTCATGCCCGACTTTAGGATACCGCGGTCGGATATAGTGGGCACATATCTTCTTTTGATCCGTGGAGAGTTGGCACCGTAGTCATAGGTCCAGACAAGGGTTTTGACCTTGTGAGCCACTTCGGGAGCTGTGATGAGAGTTCTAATGAAGAGGTAGGAGCTGCCGTGGGAGTTATTATAAGATTCGTATAAATACCCCCGGACAAGCAAGTAGAAACGATGGTTCGTAGAGGAGAAGTTGACGAAATCCTGACGATCCGCTGCCACAACGGAGGAATCTCTAGCCTTGGAGCAATCCGGCAGATAATCCAGTATGAGAAAGATCAGTTCATTAGGCAAATCATTCAAGGAGAGCTTTGGGCCTGCGGAATGGGACTTGACGTTTGTATTCGGAGGCAAAGTAGACCTTTTCGAAGGTGGTTGTCCCAGCCTGGGCCACTCTTCTTTCATGGAGCCCGTAGTGATGACATGCTTCCGGTTCCCCATGTTATATGTCCTCCAAGAGAGCTCTTGTTAGGCTAGATAGTGCAACGGAAGATGTAAGAGTGCTAGGGTTGGGAATTGCAATAATTGCCACGTGAGATTGCCTACAAGCAGAAACGCTTGGCGCAGATCACGTGAATTGGCCTCATCGGTGCAGATGATAGGGGAAGCCTATTCCAAACCATTCCATTGAGAAATATTGAAATGAATTCTGCTAAGCTGTTTGAGCTTCCAAAAACTGAGTCCTGATACGTCGCACCTTTCAGACTTTAACCGTTATTGAAGGGAAAGACGACTTAAACACATGGGTTCAATAGGGGACTAATTTAATCGGTATAGAGCAGCCCAGGGATACATCTACACGTTTCATCCACCACTATCCACTGCCCTTTCTTCGGAACATCAGTTCTTCCCCTGCCAATCATATACCAGCTTTATCCTCTTAACCTCTTTCCCCTTCCTCACCACAACTCTCCTGACATGCCTCCTCTCTCCACCCAAAACCGCAAAACCCCAAATCTGCCATGCCGTCCATCCGCGCTCCTCATTTTTGACAAAGCTCTCTACCGCCTCCTGAGCCTTAGTCTCCTCATCCCAGTCCTGCACCAAGAACTGCGCGTCCTCGAGCAGCTCCCCTTTCCCCTCATTCTCCTTGGTCAGGTCATCCACCTTGACCCAGCGGGTCCGCCCCGTGACTTCGCCGAAAATGTGGTCCGAATGCGGACGCCATTGGTGGTCGAGCGTACGCTTCTCGGAGGTGCCTTGCAGGCCGCCCGTTACAATTTGGTCGAAGTCGATATGAACGACGGCAGGACCGCTGGGGTCGGCGTCGGAAGGTGCGTTGTATTGTTTCAGGTCCTGGGTGATGGTTGCGATGCCGATTGCTTTGCGGGTCAGCCAGCCGACGCCCTGGAGGGAGAGGACGGGGTCGGTGGAGTCAGAGAGGGATTTGTTCTGAGTGGGTTAGTAGAATATATGGTCCATAAATGCTAGGTATTTACCATGACCCATTTTCCCGTAAGGTCCTTGATAGTGACTTCTGATGGAGCAGCCATTGTGGTGATGTATGACGTAATTTAATCGCGGGGTATAGCTGGTGCGGGGTAGATAGTTTACAGAACACAGAGTCTTTCAAGATGAGAAGGACTTGGAGGGAGGCTCAAGTTATAGAAGCGGTTCACGACCTGCCAAATTCACATGTGCGGAAGTACCTGGTAGCTGCGACCACAAGATACCTAGGCATGTCTGGATCCGTGATCAGTGCACGGACGCGCGTCTATCCGAATTCAAATTGGGATGGCTTTCGTAAGTGGCATGGTGGGGAAAACCTGGAGACAAGCGTGCATACTCTTGGAAGCTGGGGAAAGATAGACCGAGGAGCTCATGTGGTTTTCTGAAGAACTGTCCTTCCAGGGTTTACCCTAGCTCTTATTAGACACGTGATATCAACCCCCAAATTGCTATACCGTAGCACCCTGTCCCTATCTTCACCGAACTCCGATGCAAATAGTGAACGATATAGTCGGACTTCTCAGGAGATAGACATATTCGAGATCTGTATCCCATGGTGGATAACCAAAAGCTCCTCCCTGTCTGTTTATCCATCACACAGTACACAGGCAACCTTCAACGACAAATCTAGAATAGCCAAATGCTCATCCGCGCCATCCACCAGTCTCTTATCCGTCTCAGAAAAGGCCGAAGCAATCCTGACCTTCTGCAGATCCGTGACCCGTTCGTCATACATGATCTTGTCGTACAACTGCGCTACAGTCTGCGCCGCACTCCACCCTTCTGCAATCATATCCTCCACCACCTTGGTAACCTGATCGAGTTTAATCTTTTTGCTACCATGTGGCAAAATGGCGTCAAGCAGGCGATCCAGTGTGGTATTCGGGATGACGCCTGCGATTTCTTGTATACTCTGAACAGACACCGCGGTTGCTATACTTGTATCTGAATCCATATCCACGTCCATCTCATCCTCGTCAACTGTTTTCGTCGGTGCAGCAACGAGTCTCGCAGCAGACTGTAAAAATGTAATAGCTTTTCGCAAATCGCCTTCAGCAACCTTAACAAGCTCGTCGCTCGCACCCTTGCCAAGCTTCACACCTTCCAACTTGGCAATCTGCTCAATCCTCGAGACCGCACTCCCCTGGTCCAAGCTCTTGAATCGGAACTTGCTACATCTACTGGCTAGCGGGTCAATGATCCTGGTAACGTAGTTGCAAACAAGACAAAACCTTGTCATTTTGCTATACGTCTCCATGGTTCTCCTCAGCGCCGACTGTGCATCCTGCGTCATACTATCCGCCTCGTCCAGCACCACAATCTTGAACGGCGGACAGGGGTATTTGTCCCTATATCTGACCTGCTTGACGCCGCCTTCGGCATCCTTATCTTCGGTCATTACAGTCATGTTCGGCGCCGTGCTCAGTTGCTGCCTAGCAAAATCTTTGACCTTGGCTCTGACAATTGTAATACCGCGTTCGTCCGAGGCGTTCAGTTCCAACACGCGTGAGCGCATCAATTCTGGGCCGTAGAGTTGCTTCGCGAGGGCGAGGATGGTGGATGTTTTACCTGTGCCTGGAGGGCCATAGAAGAGCATATGCGGTAAGTTGGAGGACTGTAGCGTACGGGAGAGGATTTGAATGGTGTTATCTTGGGCTGTAACTTCGGAAAGCGTTTTCGGGCGGCTGAATGTATAAAGTCAGATGGGCTGGAACGTAGATAGGGCCAGTTCGAGGACTCACTATTTCTCGACCCATGGCTGTAACCGGTTCGACTCTTGTTTTGTGGTCGGTGCGTTGGAAGTACTGGCTTGTGCTACAGCAGCCTGACGGGCTCTAATATTGAAAAAATCGGCCATGATCGTGGTGTCTTAAAATGTTGATGGTACGAGTGCGGTTGACTGAAGTAGAAACGCGTCGCGATACTTCATAGCGCGGGTTCACGTTTAAAAGGCCCGTGCACCACTTAAGCATTAGTAGCAGCAGCCAATCACGTCATCCACGTCTACGAGATACTGTAAGTTCACACATTTATTGGTGCTACTCTGTTCTTAAGCTATCTTGGAATTCGACATCCAGATCCCGTAAAACCCAGTATTAATTCGCTGTGAGGGCCTCCTCCAGGGTCACATGGCTCTATCGCTGGGGTCGTGAAAGCTAGGCTCGGACTGACGTGTTCGCGGTTCAAACGCTGGTACCTACAGAGACTAGGAGCATAGCTGTTAAGAAAGAGACTATCTTCCTTTCAAGCTAACCCCCTTAACCCTCTTAGCAAGCTGTTCGGAATCGGAACCATCACCACGGGAGGGAAAACCCCTGCCAGGAACCACTCCCGAGGACAAATGAGAGGGGCGGGAACGTTTGGGGAGTCGCTCACCACTTTCTTTGAGTATGGCCAATAGGGTTGCCCAGCCGGAGGTGTGTTGTAATTGATATCCATCGGAGAGATCCCGCAAGGTCGCAACTTTACATAGGAGAGACTCTTCGTCCTAGAAAATAAACTGGTTAAATGAGGTCTTGTGTATAGCAGGGGGAACACAGACCTTGCTTAGAATTCCAAACCCGTGCAAAAAGCAAAGAAGATGGAAATTCGAAATGGCATTGAGTCCGCTAGTAGTGTTGAGAGCTGTTCCGTTCGCCTTTGCATTGAGTTGCCTTGCCAAAGCAGACAAATCTTGAGTTTCGCCCATGAGGTCCCGATTTTCAATAGGAAACTTGGGTCCAGTAAAGACAGGGTTGGGAGTATTGGGGAAGCCATGAGTCAATGTAACTAATAGGTAATCCACGGGGAACGCTGGTTTCGCATTCTCTTGAACATTGGCGCCGTACTCGTTTACTCTCCGATAAAATACCTCTGGAATATAGCGTACTCGATTCAAAGCTTCGTTGTCGTCCTCTGTCTGTACAAGCATAACCGAAGGTTCTGCCGAAGGCTCAATAATGTCGGCTCGTACCATCTCAACGGCTGTATTCGAGACTTGGTATGAAGAGATCCCAATGGCTCCATCCGCATCTCCACTTACTACGCACGTTACAAAATTTGATCCAAACCTACCAGTGTCGCTCCACTTGGATGGTCGAGGAGTTTTTGCTTGGTACCGTGCAGCGAAGACAATCTCCAGCGAAGAGAGGAAATATGAATCCCCGTGGCGTTTGCAGACGACGGATCCATCCCCCTTTCCAGCGTCCAGCAAATCGGTGAAGATTACTCCAACTTTTTGCAAGCCACATTGCCGTGCAACTTCGTCAATATCGTGTTCATTCTCCCAGTCGCTTAGGGAAATTCCATCAGTCTCATTCACTTGCGGGGGCTCATAAATGGCTTCTACGACTGCCTTTGTTCCCAACGGAACTTCCTCGTACTCTTCGTAGCGGCCATACAGAAAGCCTAACCTTTGTGATCCTGTCGTCCGCCAAAAATTCAGCAAATCCTCGATGAGGCCAGGTGTGGCAAACTCTACGTGATCCACCATGCGGTATTCTTGTGGTTGTAATGAAATTGCGCTAGGTTGACACTTTGTGCAAATGCCCTCTGGGAACGGCTTGTGGCCTGATGGGCAGTCGGGACGGACACGAAAGTAAGGTTCGCTGAGCGGGGGCATATAGGAGCTGCCCGACTCTGGCTTGTTCTTACCAGTGTTGATCTTGCGGAGATATGAGTGGAATGATAGGTGCTTGATCTTCTTGTCCAGCAAATACTCTTGCGCATATGGCTCCAGCGGCATGCAGTAATCACACATGCCCTTTGGACCATGCCTGCACATCTTTTGATCCAGCTTTCTCGGAATCTTGCCATCCAGCCTGTCCAGCCTGTCATCAAGAGGTGACTGTTTTACCACTTCCCAGGGGTTCTTGATGAGCTGCGTAGGGGAACCAAGAGGGGCGTTGGGGGTTTGTGAAGGCGACACTGGCCGGCCGTTGAGGCGAGCACTGGCTGCCGGAGCTTCAGAGTGTCCGTTCGCCGTAGACGACTGCTCCTGGTAGTCGAGAAAGAGTTCCGCGCCGTGACTGTTGTCATGTCAGCTCCGTCATAGTTATGGCACCACGATACACACCTCAAGCCCACTTGTTTAAATGTGACGCCTTTTAGCTGGCTCAACTTGCGTGAATCCCCGCCATGAGGCTTGTTACCGACAGTGATGCTGTCTATGTCGACATTCTTGGGAAGTTTCTCTGTCACAATGGGAATGATGTCGTAGAATGAGGTATCGGGCTCAACCGTTATCCGGAACCGCCCATCTCTACTTGCGAATCTGAGGATCATAGTTGTCAGTGCCTGGTTCGGGTAATAACAGAAGTCAAAAGAGTGATTTGTAAAAGGGCAAAGAGTAATTAAAGCTGTCCGAGAGCGAAGGTAGCGGATGTTGCTAGGCAGACGAAGGTTGGCGTCGAAAGCACTTAGGTTGTTCGACGACGTCAAGGTAGGCCGCAGGCGCGTTGGTAAGCTCATGTGGCCGTGGTGGCGTCACTCATTCTGCTGTACTCTACCGCCGGCGAAACGTTGCTCCCTTCCGCCATGCTCAAGTTATCTGGCCTCAACGTCTAATCAAGGCCAGAGTAAGGTTATTAAACTCCACCGTTCATAAAGTTCACTCCCACTCACCATCTACCTTTTTTTTCACCGGAGGTTTCTGTCGCTCTTCTCTGGTACCGTCACTCCTTTGATTCGCGCATATATACAACGACACCTTCAAAAGTGACGACGTACAGCACACAAAGCCTCTCGGGTACTCATCTTCACCATGGTCGACTGGGTCACCCTCTCGATCCCCTTCGCCTACCTAGGCATCCTCGTGGGCTCTCTCGCCGTCTTCAGCTCTCTCTATCGCAAAAACAAAGCCGCAAAGGCCGCCAACCTCGCCCCATGGTTTTCAGCCCACCTGCCACGCGACATATACCTCTCCCTCCTGCACATCGACCCCGAGCCCGGGCAACCCAAGATCCCAGATAGCATTCTAAAAGCCGCGCTCCTGCGCCGCGCGACAGAAGACATCCACCGCATCGTGCAAATCAGGAATGCGAAGCAGGCGTTGCAGGTCTTGTTGCAGCGGGGCAGTGTGGGGGACGATTTATGGCAGCGGTTCCAGCGCGCGGAAAAGGAAATTGAAGAGGAGTTGAGGGATGTCGTCCAAGAGGTTTGATCCCCTGCTGAATAATATCCAGTACTACTGTATTCACGATAACCAGGCCAACGCTTTTGCGCCCAACTGGGGTCAAACCATTTTCCAGTCCGCCTCTGAAATGGCGCAAAACGCCCATATCCGTGAATCTCTCTCCGAGCTCCAAGCAACCGCGCAATCAGAAAAGGAGTGGTGGGAGAAGCGCAAAGCGGAAATTCAGTCGGAGTTTATGAAGGAGCTGGACGAGGAGAAGAAGCCCGCAGGTGTTGTTACGCCAGCTAAGCCTATGAGCAAAGCTGACACGGACGATGATGCGGTCATGGTAGAGGCTGGTGGCCCAGCATCCACCCCCGGGAAGGGAAAGAAGAAGCCGCAGAAGGGGAAGCAGTAGAGGGTAGTTTGCCACCAGACGCATGTTCGTGGCTATTTCATTAACGCAGGTTCAGGAGGAAGCATCAGAGTCACTGCATTAGAGGCGTTGGGGCGTTTGTGAGCGATGGGGTCATCTGCTAGCGACTTATGACATCGTCGCTTGTATGAGCAAATTTCATTCTCTGCGATTCGCAATTCATACTCTTATTTCAATAAAGTTTCGTGCGATCCCAGCTCATGCCATTGTACGCCTAATACCTATAGTACACCTTTAGATGAAGAGCTCACGGAAATCAAGTGCTCCCGTGACGCAAAAAAGTCAGTCGCCCAACCAAAATATACAAGTTCCTCTTGAGCAAATCACTTCCTTACTGGCCCGCTGACTCCGGCACCAATCACGCTCGGTAGCTCTTCATCGCCCATGGAGTAAAGCATTCCAATCCCGCTGCCAACCAAGAAGATTAAAATCACCGTGGTGCCAGCAAACAGCCAAAACGGAATCGTGACATCCTTCTTTTGGCACGCCGGACCGCCCCAATACGTAGTCTTCTTGCTGTCTTCCACATTCACAACCGTCGGCGTGCATTGGCAGCTGTAGCAGTTGCTTCTGCCTTCCTGGCCCTTGTCTCCTTTACGGACAAGAGCGCATGAGCCGTGACCAGTACAATTACGCGTAAGCTCCTGGCAATGCTTCAGCGATGAGAAGCAAGAGGGTAGAATACCGGTGACGGGTTCGGCCTGGAACAAGCGAGGGGAAGACTCGGCGTCACTCATTGACGAGTTCTGGGACTCCGCCGATGGCTGAGGGACTGGGGGAGTAAGAACGGCCTCTGGCCACTCTCGACGTGCTTCAAAAGCTGCCGGGAGGCTATATGTCCCGTAGGAATGCACTGTCCGCTTAGAGTTGGTAGACGTGGGTGGCATAACAACAACGGTAAGGGAGAAGCCTTCTTGCTGAGCGAGCGTAGCCAACTCAGAAATGGCAGATGCCATATTCGAAGTTTGGTGCTTTTCCTAGAAGGATTAGCATGGAAGGACTAACCGCAACAAAGATTACCTACAAGTTTGTCCGTGCGGAGGATGGAAAGGTACTCGTCATGCAGGCTGGGTTCTTGGATACGACCTAGGAGCTCCAAAATTTTGATGTTAGAATTGTATATTTTCTGGAGCGGATCCGACTTCAGTGGCAGAGACTCCGTCTGCACAATAATATCTTGTACCAGGCGCTCATTGACCGAAGCGGGCGGGGGATTTGAGATCATAAACTGCGAGTACTGTTTGGACTCTGGAATAATGTCTACACTATTGTTAGAGCTTATTTGATGGAAAGTGCGGTACGAAAGCATACGTCTCGCATCTTCAACCCCATCAATCCATATCAACGCATGTGCCCCGTTTCCACTCTGGTCTCCACCAAACAATGCTGGTGACCTTCCGCCAAATTCATTAATGTGTCGTATCTGCTCCTCATTCGGTTCTCTGATCGCATGGTATTTGGAGACGCCGAGTCGTTGCGCGAGTATTAGTCGAGCTGTTTCGGGGCTGACAGATGGAGGTTGCTTGTTTGTGACCTGGGCGGCGGAATCCCAAATATAGACGTGTCCGGGGTTTGATGATGCTGAAGCCGAGCAGTATAACAAAGGCAGCGTAAAACCCCACGAGAGTTTCATCTTGGTGGCATGCGACGGGGATGGAAGTGCTGGTGGAATTGGTGGTGATGGGGATGCTTCGAGGAGTTGCTGAGCTCGGAGTTGCGAGTTGAGGGTGGGACGTCAGTCGTATCCCCGCACGGACCTTATACACAGGTGTGGCTAAATAACTGCGCCACGTCTATGATTGGTCCGGGAAGACGTTGTCCACTGTCGCCTCCCCTTCGACTTTCCGTGATATGAAGCTTCGCCTTGCCGTCATAACTCTCTGTTCTTTATTCCCTCCAGTCCAGTACTGTACTGTTCCTCCAGCCCCCGCTCGTTCTAAAAATTATTTTATATACTTGTTACTTTCTTGACTTCATGTCTATCTCCTCCCACCGTCCCACTTCATAAAACTACGCCATCTTCCCCCGCAGCAGCCGCTCATGTTCAAAGCCCAGATAATACGGAGGAATTTCTCTCTGTTTAGGAGGCCGGTTTCTTCTACGTTAACACATACAGCGGCGCACCATGGACATGAAACAATAAAGATACAACGCGTGCGTTTCCTGCGACCGGCATTCACTCGGCGGTAAACTTTGATTTCTCTCACTATATGTTGGTCTTCAGCTAAGCCTTGTAGGAAACTTCTAAAATACTCCCTGTACCTCGGATCATTATACGGTATCTGGCGCCTCATTCCGGAAGAGGAGGAAGAGGAGGAAGATAGTCAACAGCAGCGCCCGAATTCACTGACAAGTGATCCAAAGGGCGAGTGGCGTACACAGCAGGAATATGAAGAGGAAGATGAAGGCCCTGAGCCCATTCTGTTTCTCCCAACTGGTTTTGCCCGACTCCAAAAACAAGAATACTACAAAGGCTCTGACCCGGAATGGAAAGAGTTCTCTCATATATCGAGAGATAAAGAATTTATTAGCAAAATACAAGGTTCGTCATATCCCAACAGCGCCTTCTGCCAGGGACCAAATCTAACACTTTCCACAGCGGACCTTGCAACTATAGTCCGCCGGACATTGGCGTCGCATCCCACTCTCGCTCTACATATTGGCCGGGTCAATGAACGCCAGGGCCCGTACTGGCTCGAGCCGACTTATCCTGATGGCCCTTCTCCAGAGTATGAGCAGCCAGGTATCGAAATCGACGAAGATTTGAACTTCAGGCGGACTACACGACATGTGTCAAATATCGACAATCACCGGCTCAATCGCATCATTTGGCCTGCGCCTGTCGCTGCAGCAATGCTCAATACTACCAAGGAAACGGCCAGTTGGGGATTTGCGCAGTTGAAGAATTATTTTACCGGAGCGGACAATAATACCTCCCAAGAAAAGAGCCCCCGCGGAGTCTTGAATTCTGTTACTTCTCCGCAAAATACGATGCTTCCCCCAAGCGCTCAAGCCGCGGCATTAAAAAGAAGCACTCTTTCCGATCCTCTGAGCCAATCATCTCCCTCTGAAACTACTTCGCCGGTCCCATCCAACGATGCGCCTTCTAAAGCGCCCTATCAGATCACAATCAAAGTCCCTACCGTAGATCTTGGTACCTTTCACCGCACCATGGTTCGAGAATGGAAACCACCGAAACCACATATACCTCGGGGGTCATTCATTGTTGAGGGCCCGGTTAAGGTCCAGGGCACCAAAGGAGCCATCATTGTCGATGTTTTAGGCATCTATGACCCAAAGCTCAAAAAGTACACTAACATCACTATGCAACTGAGGAGAGTGAAGGCTAATAGCCAGACTCCCAGAGGGGGGCCATGAAGAGCAATTGACAACTAGCATAGCGTTTGAGATTATTTGTGTGGTTGTTTCGAAAGTCATATGGGAGTGAGTATTTCGCATTGCATATTCGGCGCAAGCGAACGGTACGGCAGGATCAGGTTATGAGGCAATTTGGCGTTGAGGATTCGGGTTCATGGCGTAGAGTGATGGTGATATCTGGTTA
Organism: Delitschia confertaspora ATCC 74209; assembly: GCA_010093945.1. NCBI lineage: Eukaryota > Fungi > Ascomycota > Dothideomycetes > Pleosporales > Delitschiaceae > Delitschia > Delitschia confertaspora. The sequence continues at coordinate 18,085 of ML993875.1, forward strand.
GAGGTCTAATGGTAAGTCATTTCTAGCGCAGCTGTAATGAACTCTATATACTTTGTACTTTGATAGACGACCAGGGTCACCTGAGAAATGCTACTATCCATCCACTCATGATGCCCAAACGGATTTGGAAGAGAACATATACTGAAGCCTAGTGTGAATATCCCCAGCTTGTGAGCCATGAATAGTAGCAGGGCGCGTGCATCTACAGTGCTGATTAGGTCGGCAGCTGTCTTGAGAAGCGGTTAAACCGGTCACAAAGATGATAATACAATATTGCAAATTACCAGTCACCATGAGAGACTGAATCACAACAAGTAGTGACCGCGTTAGCATTTGTAAACAAAAACAGTGGTGGAGGTCTGAGCAAAGTTTAGGGCCGGAAGACGCCGGTGGAGCGGGTGCCGGGCATGGGGGGTCCAAGCTCGACCAGTTAAATTTCCAACGGCTTGCTTGTGCCGCGAATCGCCCGCCCGCGCATCATAAACAATCAACATCTCAACACCCACCAGCCTCATTCACCAACCCCATTGCTTGAGTCATCATCACTCTCTGCTTACTCTGCGCCACAATCTCTGACTGCGTCATATCTATTTCTTCTCCACCTCCATCTAGCTTCACCAGCGCGTCTTCCACTTGCCCCACGCCCAGCAACGCCTGCCCCGCCATACATTACCACCACCCACCTCCTGCGCTCATATAAACCAACGTCGCGACAACAGACGGTAACAACCTTTGGACCCCCCACACCATGGCCACTATGGACATTGACTTCACGCGCCGCAACAAGAAGGCCCGGCCGCTTTCCGATTCCGAGAAGGAGAAGCTGGAGGAGTTTGCGGACGCTATCCACTACTCTGCGAGGTCCGTTGTTATATCTTCACTCCGGCCTATCAACGACCACCGTAAGCTGACAAAAATATGCCGCTGGATAGGTACTCAGATAGTGAATTCGAATACCGTCATGTACAGCTCCCTAAACAGATGCTCAAGGCAATACCAAAGGAATACTTTGACGGTTCCCGGGGAACGCTGAAGCTGTTGTGGGAAGAGGAATGGCGGGCGCTTGGTATCACACAGGTGAGCTTTATCTAGCAGAGAGGGGTTGAGATGGACTATTCTGACATTTGCAAAGAGCCTGGGTTGGGAGCACTACGAAGTTCATGAGCCTGAACCGCACATATTGCTCTTCAAGTAGGGGCCCCCACCTTCCACCATAACCTCAAAAGGGCTCTAATGAGACATACAGACGACCGATAAACTACCAGCCTCCTATGCATTGATATGCGCCTTCGGATTCTCCACCGTACGTAAAGTCCCCGAAACCAGCGTCAAGTTAGTGCCAACGTAGGGTAGCTCCAGTGCCGCCAGTGACCATCCGGGCAGGAAGGCGTGATTGGTGTTGGTATGTAGTATGGGAGGTGTTCAAGCGGTGACTTTTCCACTTCTTCTTTGTCTATTTTCAGTGCATCACAAGGGTTTAGATTATATTACGACGGCATGACCATGGGCAGGGATAAAAAACTATTGGCCGGCCTAACCTACGAGAACTGGAGCTTGTGGATGAATATCTGTCTCCAAACCCTCGAATGGATACTGCCCTATTGTATATACGCGCAGTGGATAGAGATGAATGGAGTCTCTACGAGGTCAAATTGGAAGCAGAATTCGCTCGCTTTTTATTCTTACAAAAATCACTTCATGCGTTTTGGGATTCTGTGTGCCCAATACTCCTCTTTCAGTTCTCCTTGCCTTTTCTCATTTGATCTATTTTAAACATCACTTACATCAATTTTGTTGGACAGCCTCGCCCAAGTTCATTCCAACTTCCACAGCTGTTGGCCGCTTCTTCGTTGCACTCGAGACGCATGACGTAGGTTGTGTCAGTCCGTTCGGTTTAGGGGGTGGAAGAAGAGCCTAGTATAATCGTTGTAGAACGGGTTCTTGCTCACGTAGGTTCCCAAGCTGGCGGCTGAGGGATTCTAGTTTCCTTGGGGCCCTCGCTTCTGGTTTTAATGGTTGGTACGTGAGTTGCCGATAATCTGTATATATTGGCGAAGGAGGATAATGGCCTGTCTAGGCAGGGCACCAAGGAGTAAACATGGTTTTTCCCCTACAAAGGGTTTTCCGAAATGGATAGTGGAGTCTGCGTGGGCCTTCTTGGAACTGTATCGGACATAATACTAGAATTAATAAAAATATATCAGCGAAGGATCAACTTGCAAGGCCTGTCTAGGTAAGGGCCTAGTTCAGGATGGTATTAAGACCAGTTTAAAAAAAACCGTGAAGTACAGTCACTGGGCTTATTTTGGGACTGATTTGATCTTTCCTGATGCACGTGGTTCTGATTCAAGATTAATGACTGGGGGGAGTTTGAAGTTAAGTTTAAATGCAACAACCATATCACTTTTCTTTTTACCCTTATTTCATGAGATGATGCTGAGTTTGATTCGTTCCAAATACCTCACGTCGTTCATCTCTTTCCGCATACAAGACATGAACTCCTCACTGGCTTAGTCTTTCCTCGCTATGTTTGATAGGGGAAGTACAAGTGCGGCAATGACGTCATGGGCTGCTCACAGCTATTTATACAAAAGTAACTTGATATCAACAACAGCACCTCCGCCGTCATCAATTCCTTAATAAATACTCCGTGGCCCTCTAACATCTCACTCTCTCTTCTCCAGTACCCGTTCATCCTTTACTCGCTCATTGAATTCCCTAAAATACTTAATATTACCTCTCAGTCCTTATTACTTTTACCATACCAGCAATGGCTTTGCCCAGAATGGAAAACAAGTACGCGGCTCTGGATGGTAAACCAACTGAAGAGGAGCACAAACCAGCCGAGGAGGAACATTTTGACCGCTTCATACGTTCAGTGCCGGTGACAGTGGAGAGGAAGCCCTTCATTCAGACATCTCAGGATCCCCCTCTCAATCATACCGGTATGGCGTCCGAGTGAAGAGATCTCATCGAATGTATAACTAACACGGCTTCTATAGGTACTGCTCGAGCCAACATCGCCCCGTCCTTCGAAAATCCTAATGGCACGACCGAAAATGACTGGGCTAAGAATCACTCACATCAAACTGTCCTTCAACAGCACATTGACTTTTTCGACACCGACCGTGATGAAATTATCTGGCCGATGGACACATTTTGGGGTTTCTACCGTCTGGGCTTTGGCATCATCCTCTCCTTTATCTCTCTCGTCATCATCCACAGCAACTTCTCCTACCCCACCGTGCCAGGCTGGCTGCCCGACCCCTTCTTTCGCATCTGGATCAAGAACATCCACAAGGACAAGCATGGGAGTGATTCGGGCACGTATGACGGAGAGGGTAGATTCATACCGCAAAAGTTTGAAGACATTTTTAGCAAATACGCCGAGGGAAGGGACTACTTGACGATATGGGATGTGACGAACTTGTGGAAAGGGCAGCGGTGTCTTGCAGATCCAATAGGCTGGGGTGGAGCAATATTCGAATGGCTTGCTACCTATATTTTGCTTTGGCCGGAGGATGGAAAGATGAAGAAAGAGGATATCCGAGGGATATATGACGGGAGTATATTCTATACGGTGGCCGAGAGACGGGAACGCGCCAAAAGAGAATAGGAATCTCCCGGCCGATTCGTCATCCGTGCACCTATGCCCGGGCACGTGCGAAAGGCTACACCTTCGATTACGCCTGCACCTTTGGCAGCTCCCGAACCTCTAGTCACTCCCGCGGCTTTGGCCACTCCCGCACCCTTGGCCACCTCTTCGGCCAATGCTGTGCCTTGTGCTAGTCCTGCACCTTTCGTCATGCCCATACGTTTAACGACGCCCAACCTCCGCTTTCCCTAACTGGAGCGAGTGATTATTCTTATAACATGTTATATACCCCTAGTTTGCGTATCCTCATTTTCTTTTCCTTCACTGCGGAGGAATTCGGAGCGGTGTTAGAATTATAAAGTTTGTATTCAATAAATAGCGAATTGTTTTAGCCACTCCACAATAAAGGCCCTGGTGGCACGTATTTGAAGAGCCCGGAACCGTTTGTGTTTTCGGGATATACGATTCAGCCGGGACCAAGATACCTGCATCCGTCGGATTGTAGGCCCCTGGAAACCGGACTAATGGGCCTGGAGTTCCACCGCCTTGCCCGATGATGTTTATTTGAGCGCAGTTTACGTAGAACTGAGTGGAATTGAGATGGTCCAGCAGATTCAGATGTTCTACCCGCAACAAATACTTCTCCGGAGGAGTGGAAGCTGGAATAGTGAAGTTGAGCTGATGCGCGTCTGATGCTATCCATGTCGTACTATCCGCCGCACCAAGGTATCCGATTTTGAACCACTCCCCATCCCCAGCATACGTCTCCAGGTCCCTAAAGGCTTGAGATAGGTATGCCATTGCCGGGCCATGGTGATTGATTACGGGGTTGAACAGTGGGCCTTGGTACACGGCGAACCCGACCTCGCTCCCGGCGACGACGTCTGCCGTTTGGGTTTCCACGCCAGAGATTGTTCCATTGAGCCCACAGCGGATGGAGGGGCTAGAGAGATCGAAGAGGGGGGCGATTGGGAAGAGGGCGGGTTGGAGAGTGTCTTGGTAGTAGGATGGGTAGGTTGGGGTGGTGAGGCGGATGTATTGCCATTTTTCCGTAAGGGTGGAGTTGACGATGAGGGCTGAGAATGCGTAATGGGCTAGAACTCTGTTTGCAGTAATGAGGAGAAAGACTCCGACGGAAAACATTGCTGAAGATTCGGAGGTGAAACGGACTCAGCGAGAGAGACACTTCTGGACGGAAGCCAGAAGCCGTACCTTGAGACTCTGATTATGATTTTTAATCTTTGAGTTCTGATAGATATATTGTAGGTTGCCTCTTCTAATGCGACTTTGCGGTTATTTTATACAACCATGCTGCCGGATCCAGAGGATAGTGTTTCCGATATACATTTTTGAGCGAATTTGCACCAGAATCATTGGCGCCTAGAACCGCAAGACATATTAAATAGATGACTCCACATTCCAATTAAGGATGAATGAAGATTTCATTAATAATTATCTTTAAGTGGTTTAGTTGTGCCCGAACATAAGACTTGCTGCAAATCGTCTTTAATACAAAGTCGGTCCTGCGGTGGAATTCCCATACGAGTACCAGTTTGGGAAGCGCTTCTCACATTAGTCGAATATATTCGAATCTATCCATAAGGTATATCGGGTCATCACGAACCTTCCGCATACCATAAAACCGCCCTCATAGCACAACACTCAACGTCTCAGCCTTTTGTGGTATCCTTCCAAATCGACAACCATACTGTATTTCTTTTCAGTAGCAAACCCATGGAACGCAATGCCGCAGCCAAAGCAAGGCACCCGTGTCACTCTCAAGTCAGCAGCCGATGCTTATGTCGACATCTTCTGCAGCTCCAATGTCACTGTCACATCCGGAATCCCCTTCCGCCGCATTAGAGGAAGCACGAACACTTGGCCAAATAAGACTGTGACGACACTCGTACGTTAGGTAGGTATCCCGGACGCCTCTTATCCACAACATCTTTGGATTAGAACGTATGGGATCAATTGGATGTATGTAACCGGCCAAGTCTTCGCCAGGCTTACTGAAAGCCACTAGATATGTGTCGGAGATCGAAACTTCGATATGTCCGACGAACAGGCGAGGGAGCAGGATGCACGAAGTAGAAGCCGGTACAGGCTTGGTTTCCTCGATATACCTCACCCTCAATGTCCTCTTCGGAACTGCCGGAAGTCTGAGTGATGACAGTTTTAGGTACCGTACTAGCATCGTATTAGCGGAAGCGAGCTTAGGTGAAGCTTATTCAAAGGGGCAGCTTATCATCAGCAACACACGATTCATGAAGTCTCGCAACCTTCAAAAAGTCTTCCCAAAAGGGAGCATGTCTCTTCTTTGGCACGTTGCGGTCCGATTTGCGAGATATGGCTCGCTGAATTTCTGAAATATACGGAGTAGGTCTGTTCCTTTTCACAAGCCGTCAGGGTTCATGACATGAAACATCAAAATGCTGACGCAGGAGCTAGGTCCATTATTCACTCGCCAAGTAAGCTTTTGCCAAATAGGGTTATCACATTTCATTGACTCATACAATGAAGTATTGTGCAACGCACTTGGCGTTCAAACTTGGGGTGAATGTAAAATCACGTGACTTTAGGAAAATTTCCGTGTTTGAAGATATTCATCCGCTCACGAAATTTAATTACACACTACTGAGAATCCTCAAGATAATTTCAGTAATCCTAATAACAAAGAGTTTTCAAATACGTCCCTTGATATACACCTTCCATGAATGACACGAAATGGGTAAGAATTTAACAATTTCAATGTTCGAAGCCCTCGTTAGCGGACGAAATTATGCGGGTGAATAACGAAACTTTTAGATCTTTCTTGAATAATTATGTTCTCTTGCCAACACCGCAGAAGGGCAGTTCTCACAGTTAGTCGCTTTGGAAGCATTTCCTTGATTCTAACAAGCCATGCTGAATGGCAGAATGTACATGACACGGACTCTCGCTCAAATTACTGTACCAGATTGCGGCCCGAGCCTTCATTTTCTTTTTATCAAGGTGCAAGAAAGGATTTGAAGGATTACCAAGCTTTATGGCTTGGGGCGGAAATTCTCACCGCACATTTTATACGAGTCTATTAACTTTTGCTATCTTCACCTATAGGCAGTACTTTAGTATTTTGAGGCCCTATACACGTTCGATTTCATGGGTTTCGTACAACAGGAAAAAGAAGTATCTAGGAAACAGCCTCTCATAATGGTATGATTGGATGCCACTGCTTGGTAAGTTCAGCGCTTCAACTGTGCTGCTTACAAAAAATCAGCATACACGGCACGCATTCTCAGGAATACGATGTAACTCTGATCTAGCAATAGCAACGAGTCATTCCAAATTAATCTCAATGAAGATACCACTGTACGGACTATGCGTGCCTCGACAGCAAAGTATAAAGGTAGAGGAAAATCCCGTTCAAATGGTCCCTCACTGCAGCACTTCAGCCGCTTTTCTCTCAGTTTTCAAGAGTATCAGTTTCCAAACCTAGCAAAGATGTTCTTCAAGACCTCCTCATCCCTCCTTCTCCTCTCCTTGCTTGCTTCCTTCACCGCCGCCCACTCCCACGTCGATGAAATCTGGGTCAACGACGTCCATTACTCTGGCTGGAACCCTAACGATCCCACCGTTCCCTACCCAAACACCACTCCAGGCTGGTTCACCACCAACCAAGGCGGCAACCCCCTCTACCCCATTGACGCCAACCAAAACCAAATCATCTGTGGCAAGGGCGGATCCCCTGCCAACTTCAGCGCCTCCATTCCCGCAGGCAGTACCGTTCGTCCCAAGTGGTGGGCCCCTGGCGACTGGCCCGTCTCTCACCACGGCCCCGTGCTGAACTATCTCGCTGCCTGCAATGGTCCTTGCTCAAAGGTGAATCCCGCGGACCTCAAGTTCGTCAAGATTAGCCACAAAGGCTGGATCAATGCAACTACCTACAGTGAGGGATACTGGGCCTCCGATGCCCTCCGCGATGACAACAATTCGTGGAACATCAAGATCCCATCTGGCCTCAAGGCTGGCGAATACGTCGTTCGGCACGAGATCATTGCGCTGCATCTTGCTGACCTGGGAACGGGAGCTTATTCTACCGGTGGCGCGGAGTTTTATCCCTCATGTATTAGTGTTAAGGTTACGGGTGCGGGTACCAAGACGATTGCTGGAGGTGTAGGGGCGAAGACGTTTTATAGGGGTGATGAGCCAGGGCTGCTGGTCAAGAATATTCATACTACTAGTGATCATGCGGATTATGTTATTCCGGGGCCAGCGATTTGGACGGGGGCGCTGACGAAGAGGGGATTTAGTGCTTGAGAGGGGGAAGATAAATTGACCGGGAGGGAGCCGGAAAAACTGAGGCTGGTTGGAAAACTGGGCTTTGGGTATTGGGCGGCTTGGGTTGTGGAAACTCAGCAATCGTGAAGGTAAACTTATCGCCTCCGCCTATAGAACTTTGAAGTTTTAAAAAAAAGTTCCTTTTGATACGGTTGATTTGGAAAGCATTTATCTCAACTGAACGATTGAACCTTACAGAAGGTTCTTTTAAAAACCAGTATCTCTAACTTTTATGGACGACGCAGTTCTATAAATATATACACTTCACTTTATATGAGATTCGGTTTGGCCTTTGGATGCAAAATATGGGAAAAGGCAAACTAGATTATTGTATATTATCTCCAGCGTATCGACTTCTTCCTATTTCATGAAGGGAATTTGTTATAGCGTTTCGCGGGGATACCTCTCCATTTAAGTAAGGCTGGGGTCACTATGCTACGCAATAATTCATACACTTCAGATCCTTAACGAGCATATGTTACTTAATGTATAAAGCCACAGAGAGTTCAAATCTAAGTTATACGAGACGTTAGGTACACTAAGTCGCCCCTGCCCTATATTAAAAGTAGAAAAACAGATTTAGGTAGCTGGTAGTTTATAGACGTAGAAGGAAGAGGCGTGCATGAATTAGTTTACCACCTGGTGATGGTTGCGAATGTATCCCTTACTATGATTACTAAGCGAGCGGGACTACTTTAACCCCCGGAAAGTTGCCTAGGTACAACTATATATTACTGTAAATGATGGAGGTTGTATTTGGCAGAACAGAAGTGCCCATGTGTATTGTCTTCTGGGGATGAATGAATTGATTGTTATGTCTGCAGTCAAAGGAGTGACAAACATATATCCATGAGATCATGTGATTACAGGACTCAGGGAAGGAGCGGAAACATATAGTAATGTATGTAATGTTGCCGTCACGTACTTTGAAAAACCTTCTAGAAGACTCTAATATAGAGAGATTACCATTCCAACAGTAAATATATTATTTCTTCGCACTCTATTAACCAGAATCATCATAGCTAGATTGGAACAATATAAGGTAAGGAGAAGACAAAGGGGTGGGACTCTAGACGTAGACTCCTCTAGGCCGGGTTTACCTTGACCCAAGCATTGATATTACGGTTTATAGACTCCGTTGGGAATCCGGTAGCACATTAAATTGAACTATTATAACTATTATATTATATGTAAGCCGAGACCGCAATATGGTTGGAGCAACTTACTGCCGACTTAGCACACAATACAAGTATATTTACTTAACAGTTCATCAGATCTCATGGTCAGGCACGATATGATCAACTACCACAATACCACCCGTTGACTACCCAGTTTATACGTCATGCTGCGTACATTATATTAACAAGAATACTTTTCTGTAGAGCAATAGACAGTTAATCAAAGGGACCCTCGACCTTACAACTCTTTACATAACTATAGTAATAATAATTCAATTTAACGTGCTACCTGGTTCCCAATCGGGTCTGTGAACACGTAATATCAATGCTTAGAGCAAAGTAAACTCGACTCTAGCGGAATCCCCTCTAGAGTCCAAATTTTTGCCTTTTCCTCACCCTAAACCATTCTAAATGTAGCTATGGAGAGTTGTTTCACCAGCTAATAGTTGTCTTTACGTAACTAAACTGGGTAATCCAGCGTTATCTGCATATATTTTAAGGGGGAGTATCATTATTCAAATCTTCAAAAGAAACTTGAGCCTAGCAACTATATTAACTCTCAATCAGCTTGATAAGAGCTTACGCCTAACAGCCCTTTTACCTCAAGAGGAGATTATAGACAGAGATTCGCAATATTCAATTATAATGTTGGAGAGTGGACATCCGGACTGCTCTTAGAATGGCCGCCGACTCCCGCACCGTGCACGGCAGTTCCGGCAATCGCCAGTCGCTGCACTTAGGCCTCATTGGATACCTATTCCGATCACGCGGTACTTCGGCTCCCGCCGTAGATCTAGGCCTTCGCTGCTTTCCTTCCGTTGTTCGCCTCCTTTCGCCCTTTCGGTCCATTCAACCCGCCTTCCACCCCCCCAGCCTCCTTTACGCCTCCGCCTGAGAAGCTCCAGCTAGATGCTAAGCTCAACGCCTCCAATTGAGAAGCTTCGGCTAGGGGTAAGTTCAACGCCTCAAATTTGAATGGTAAAGGGTTGAAATCATGGCTGGTCTTCTTTATTTGAGTGCCATCAAAAATCATGTATGCTATCACTAATCATCTCCGTTTTCTCTTAAAATGAAACCGACCAGACGGCAGGTATGCATGAAAAGTTTCTATATTTCAAACGTCTGGTTGTCCTGGGCTACATGCTCCCGAACATTTAAAAGAAGCTCTTGAGCCCCTCAATGGTCCCCCTAAACCCAACAACCTCATTCCTATCAATACCGAGCTCCTCTGGGCTGATATGCTCTTCCGTCTCCTCCCACGGGTCACACATTTCACCAAACTTGAACTGCAAGCCCAACTCATTACCAGCCGGTCCCCACAGCTTTGTCCAAGCATCGATGGTGGTCTCCACAAACACACCCTTCTTGCCCGTGATTTCGGACCATACGTCGAGCATCTGCTGGAACGTCCACTTCTCTAGCGCGACGTTGGAGTATTTGCCGAAAGCTTTGGAGCCCGTGGCGAGCACTTGGCGGACCCAGATTCCGGGGTTCACGGTCATGTCGCCGGAGAGGAGAACTTTGGCGTCCGGCTTAGTCGGGAGGGTTTGGATGTACTGGCCGTTGCCAGGCTGAAAGAAATATATTAGTAAAACCGAATATTTAAAGGGGATTGGACGTGGCATACATATTCAATAGGCTTGATAAGCGGGAAGAAGGCCATGTTCTGCGGATAGTAGCCAAAGTACAAGTAAGTAGTCATGGCGGCCAGCTCAGGCAGTTCCGACTTGATCCGTGCATCGATATTGGCCTTGTAGTCCATGTGTGGGGTCAGGAGTTTGCCCTTGAAGATGCGCTTCGCACTCGGGGTCGTCGACCAGATGTAGTGTTCCAAAGTAGGTGTGGCTGCGGCGGCGCGGGCAATGTTCATACCCTGGACTTCTTCGATTTCGCCGGATTCGTCTTGGGACTTGCCCTGGAAGAGGTGTTCCCACCAGTTGGTGACCGCGTAGATTGCGTGGACTCCCTAAAACCGTCAGACTGATGTCTAGTGTGTCGTGATTGGACTTACTTCGAATGCCTTCTTCAATGACTCTTCGTCATCAAAGCTGGCCTGAACAACTTCGACGCCCTCGGCAGCAAGCTTCTTCGCCGCATCGCTCTGAGTATTTCTTGTGACGGCCCTGACTTTCCAGCCGGGCGTCTTCTTCATCACGTTCACAACACCGCCACCTTGGCTGCCCGTTGCGCCCGTCACAGCGATGATCTTGGGACCCTTTTCAGGGGGGCCCTGCATGGAACCGGGCAACTCACTCTTCTCACCGTGAATGGCCTCAAACCAGGGCTCATAGACCTTCTCAGTCCGTTTCGCGAAGGCTCCGCTCTTATATCCTGGATGACCCCAAGAGATGAGCTCCTCATGAGCGGCTTCAAGGCATTCTCCAGTCCTGGTGTTTTCCGTGTCGTTGATGAAGGTGTCGTAGCCACGAATGAGTGTCTCTGGCAGTGTCATATGCTCGGGCAAGAAAGCAGTGCTGAAGTCAGGCATAGCAGGCGTCTCGACCCCGCCGGGCATGATGCAATTGATGGTGATATTTTCCTTCTTCTGGAGGATTGGTCCCATTGTCCTGACCCACTGGTGCACTCCGGCCTTTGCGGCGCAGTATTCAGGAAACGTCTGGCACGGGTAGATGCCTATCATGCTGCCGGTCACAATAATCTTACCACCCTTTCCTCCGGGATTGTGGCGCATGAAGTGCGTTGCGAGCGTGGTACCATATATCGCGCCCTTGTAGTCGATATCAGTGCAGCTGGTATCTGGCTGAGGAGGCAGGTCGTTGACGGCCGCATTGCGGCGCGCAAAGTTGTACTTGGAGTCGCGGTCCACACACCCGGCATTGGCAATGAGGACATCGAGACGGCCCCATTTATTCCACACAGTTTGGAAGAGGTTGGCTTGGGATTCATACGAGGACACGTCGGTTTGGACGAAGATGGCCGAGTTTCCAGAAGCGTCGAGAGAAGAAGCAATTGCTTGCCCGTATGTATCACGGCGGCCGCAGAGTGCAACGCAATAGCCACGGGAATGGAGATGTTTGGCCACCCAGGAACCGATCCCGCTCTGCAGTGAGACGGGCCGTCAGTTCAAAGCTAGGGGAGTAATAACCATAATGTTCCTGGAGTGAGACGTACCGTGGAGCCGGTAACGATGGCGACTTTCTGCTCACTTTGTGCGACTGAACCCATTTTGGAAGATTGGATGACAGACTCTTTGACGAACCCGAAAAAAAAAATCTCCTGGCGAAGGGTATATCAATCCCCGCGTATACAACCCCTCCCATTGTCTTGACCCCTCGGTTGTATCAATCCCCGACTGGTGCTCCAGCAGACGAAATAAGGAGGCATACCAAAAGGGGTTTGGATTTCCTCATCTGCCGCCAGAAAAGGTTAGAGTTTAAATTTTCCGACGCAACCAACATGCGTTATCACGTCGGAAAATTGGGGGCTCTGCACAACTGCCGAGGTCTTAAAATGTCGGAACATTTTGGTGGCGTGCAACTTGCATATGCAAGGGGGAATTTCCGTCACGTGGATGGCTGGCATTTTCAAAGATGAGTGGTTCTTCGTCTAGAAATACCCCGCGGGTTCTTAATCGCTTATCAAACGCTCCACCTCTAACCCCAAAATATCATCGTGTTATCGAGGGTAAAGCTAGGTCCAGGCTGTCCCAAGAACGGTTGACCAAGTTGCAGGTGGAGCTCGCTTGAATCCGGGACAAGATAGGAATCTGTACCATTGGTAGGGAGATTGATCCGTTCTCCTAGAATAGGTTAACCCAAGACTTAGGGGCTTATAAACCTTTACTCTCCAATGGCACTATCCCTTTCCAAAGCCTGTACACGGAGATCAAAGAGAGTCGGGCTTTCATTGAACTCTTTTGTAAAAAGATAAATAATGCCGCGGATCTCCCAACCTCTTGTGGGTGAGGATCTCCTGCATTATTGTCAGATTCGTTTCATGAACATGTTTGCACGGTCCAGGCTCCCAGGTACTTTTTAGCACACATCAGCTCCTCTTTTCACAGATTGTCTTCCGGGAACGGCTCGATGGATTGAATAAAGCAGCGCTCTTTTTCGTCCCTCCACTCGTTTTCCCGTGGCCTCCACTCTTTAGTGCCCGTTCATTTTTCAATTTGATTCACACCGGCGTCAAGACCGAATCTTCAGTCGTGACCACCATGGTGAAGAGTGTCCCCATTGAAAATAGCGGTCAGGTTGGAATCCTGGTTGCGTCTTCTGTTTCCATTTTCATAGCCGCTCTTTCTGTGGGCTTGCGCCTCCTCGCCAAACGCATCAGTTCAAGGTTCGACTACAGTGACTACTGTATCATTGCAGCTTTGGTACGCCATCCGCTGTCTTGATTTCTCGGCGTGGGAAAGCTAACGACGCTTGAAGGTATGGAATTGTGCGCTTCATGCCTGCTGCATGTTGCTGGTCACCCATGGCGGCTTCGGTTTCCATACACAGGAGATCTACACGCGATTTGGCCCCGACACTGCAACTTTCTTTTTCAAAGTCAGTCCCTGAGACTGTCAAACTTGCCAGGAAATATAATAACCAGTACAGGGAATCATGGCCTTTGCCCTTCTTTGGAATGCCACCGTTTGCTTCAGTAAATTGTCGGTTCTACTCATGTACACGGCTCTGATACCCGTCCGCTCGATGGTAGTATGGGCTCGTCGCATTGGTGCCCTTGTGATATTATGGAACCTCGGAGACATCATTGGCGGGTTCTTGATCTGTCGGCCGCTCGCTAGAAACTGGAATTTTACGATTAAAGGAACCTGTGGCAGTCAGCCCAATTATTATTTCGCTATGGGTATAATTAACATCATCACCGATGTTTTCATCATCGTCTTGCCGATACCGTACCTCTACCGGTTGCATCTCTCTATGCGTAAGAAAATGATTGCCATGGCTTTGCTCAGCATCGGCATCATGTAAGTGTTTTGAGCCCTTTTCCACAATTACATGAAACTGATTGCGATGAAATAGGACCTGGGTAATCACCATTTACCGACAGACCACTCTGCCTGGTTTGGATTTCACAGACATGACATACGACGGTGTACTCGCCACCCTTCTCTCCGGCCTCGAGCCCGCCGTTGCAATCGTCCTCGCCTGCATCCCTCTCCTCCGCCCCTTGTTCGGGAGTCACAAGCTGAAAGAAAATACCTCCTCCAAGTACGGTTACAGAAGTGGCGGCGGAAGCGAGCTCTACTCGAAGAAGGGAATGACCAAAAGTGGGAATCGTGAGTTCCAGGAACTGGAGGATGACAACGATGATTCTGGCTCCCAGGTTGAGTTGAAGCCGGTGAGACCAGGACAGAGCGCGACAATCACAGCATACGCAGATGGCAAGCGCGACAAGTCTCCGCCGGCAGTTATCAACAAGGCCATTACTGTTGAGACGAGGTGGGACGTAAGGGCCGACTAAAAATGCTTTCTTATCAAACTGGGGAGAGGTTTCGTAGAGTTATCACTTCATAGTAATGTTTATAATGAGACCGACTTGCAATGTCGTCATGTCACCGCGTGCGCTTAACCTCGTACCACCTAAAATGTAGTCTCGCCATGTGGGTGTGGGGGTCGAACTCGTGATTTCTCCACGTTGTTCTACCCTGTGATCTGACCCCCAAGGAACTTTATTCCAACGTCCCTAATAAGGGCGTTGCCAGAATAAAACTCTCCTTCCTCTACGAGAGCAAGGCAATGATTGGACTAGTCCTAACTCATCGTTGTTACCATGGATTTCCAAGAAAGTAGCTTGATAGGAAGCAAAAGTGTCTAAGTATCTACCAAACTTTACCATGGAATTTTGCTGAGTATCTCTCAGTACCCTCTGAACACCTCTCGTATTCGGAAGAAAACAATTAAACCTATCAGCCTTCCAACTCAAGTTTCCAGCCTTCCCGCCTTTACCTGTTTGAGCTTCGTGGACTGAAGATTCACCTCTTGTCATCCACTTGCCCACGCATTGGATTTCTGGAATTGCTTAATGGTTAGAACCTTTCTCCTTCCAAAGCCAAAGAAGGAAAGCTCTGTGCTTTTTATTCGGGCGATTGTTGCCGAGGCGCATCTAGAGGCCCTGAATAAAATATTGCTCATCTGCGGCACAGTTTCGGCCTGATTTGATATGGGTGTAACTGGTTGAAGGAGGGGAGAGAGTGATGTGGAAATCAAGTCAGACGCCATCGTCCATCGCTGAGTTTGGAGAAATGCAGCGAGAGATCCACGATTTGTTCCTTCGAAGAAAAACCATTGCCTTTCATTTGGCACCTGTAAGTCTGGAGATACTGCTATAGTCTACTATCGAGGATATGGGACCGTACTTTTCGTGTGAAGTAGAACGAGTAGACCAAAGGTGGTAAACCACTTAGCAGTTGAAGATACTGACCTTGTGTAGGCATCTGAAGAGTGGTTGTATCGTGAATCGTCTCCGCTAGGAGTTTAACTGTAATTGTTCTCGCAGTTGGTGCCTCTATCGGTCCGTTCCAGGTAGTAAGTTGTGTTTTATTCAATTACTATTACCAGTCTTGTCAGTTTCGTAAGCGTTCTCCTCAAGAAGTCTCCGTGCTGCTTGCCAATGACATCCAATTCATTGTATCCCTCTACTCGTTATTGTAGACGCGTAGAACAACGGCTATCATCTCGAAAATAACAATAATCCGAAGTCAATGGGGTGAGAAGTTATTTGCATATGCGAACGATAGAACACGGAGTTATTTATCTGCTTTTATGTAGGGCTGCCGAACATGCACAGACAGAGCTCTTTAAGCCTCCTCAGCCCTCTTCAGCTGAAGGTCGCCTTACATGACGGACTTCAGAATCCTCTCTATAAGGGGATGTCAATTAAACATGGCAGTCCAGAACAGATACCGCATGCGGCCCATCCCAACTTCCCGAAGTATATTGACCGAGTCTGAGAAAGACTGTTCCGAATTCGGAATATCTAAGTGTGAGATAGATTAGGGGGCCTCCTTTAAGGGTTTCAAGAATGAAACAGTCCGCATGGTGATATCACTGGAAAGGAAGTGTGTACCCTGCTCTCTACGCCCTCCCTGCCACATTCCAGAACCTCACTCTCGCAGAACAGAAATCAGAAGAACTGCGAAAACAACTTCCTACTCTGAGAGGAGAATGTCTAGTTAACATATATTTAACGAAAATAAAGCGCCTATTGCTGCAACTCTGGTTTTTCAACGAACCCATTTTAGCTTATTTTGTGTAAGTTTAGAGTTATTATCTTATCAGGGGAATCCGCGAGTGAAGGGAACCTCTGGGTGAATCATGGTATAGAAATCCTACATATCTTATCTAAAGTAAACATCGTAGTTGCTTTTGTTCGTTGTTGGACCTACCGGTACCCATTGTCAGTGAATGGTTTTCCGGTCTGAAGCACGCAACGAACAGAAAGCTAAGCACACTTTTCCAGTATAATGGAAGCTCTCGCTAGGGCAGTGGCTCCAGGATTATCGACAATGTTGCAGTTGGATGTTGTAACTAAACGGGCCCTTCTGGCCGGACCTTCTTCGGTCACCAGGATGCTAAGACGACTCTCGTCATTTGTTTCTCACTCATAATATACAGGTCTCATCGTATATTATTACCTATAACTGCAACTTATACGCCTCATCTCCATACTTCTTTTTGAATACTTCCCCTTCCATGAGCCGATCATGCTGCCATGAAAGACCAACTACGTCGTTCCCATCCACCTTAAAACTGCCCAGGTGGAACTGCGGAATTGGATTTAACCACATACCGCAGTCAGACAACCTCTTACTCACGGTTCATAGGCCAGTAGAATGTGTCTCCATCAAATGATTTTTTCAACTTGTAAGTAGTTAACGGCTTGTCCTGGGCGAAGAGGCGGAGGCCGGTTCCTTGAGGGGTAACCACAATTATAAAATTGTGTACCTTATTGGCTAAATCACTCATATACTTCTCAAGCGAATGCGTGGGTAGTGTATCCGTTTTGGAGGTACCAAGTACCGATTTGGCTTGCGCAAACCAGCTGAGCTGCATGTTGACCACGATGCTCACGAGCCTCAGTAAGCCCATATGTGGATTGGTGCCTAGCACAATGGATAACAGGTGATGTGCAACAAGGTCTGGGATATCCACGAGCGGGGTGGCGTTTGCATAACCACGGTACCGCTGTAGGTCTTCGGTAGAAGGAACATGGCGCCAACATATCCGGGAAGTTTGGCAGTGTGGTGAAATACTTCATCTGTGAAGTCTGGCCCGGTAAATGCCCAGGCAATGCGCTTGATTTTCTATTAAAGAGTTGGCAATATTAATATGCGAGATGGAGATCGTGCTGAGTTGAACAAATGGCGGGCTCGAGGTGGTATTGTCATTTTCTGCGGTTTGGTGTCTGTAAGCATCTGGGAGAGCAATGTAAAGTTTGAGCTGGTTTTTCAAACTGGTTTTTCCACTTGCTCCGATGGGCAATTCAGTTGAAAATCCAAAGGAATTAGTTGCCATTTAATTGGGGTTCCGTCATCCCCGTCTGCATGTGCTCTCATGATGTTAGTGCCTTCTGTGATATCAAAG
This sequence comes from Delitschia confertaspora ATCC 74209, assembly GCA_010093945.1. NCBI lineage: Eukaryota > Fungi > Ascomycota > Dothideomycetes > Pleosporales > Delitschiaceae > Delitschia > Delitschia confertaspora. The sequence goes on from ML993875.1 coordinate 35,736, forward strand.
GTTACGGTTTTGAGGCCTAGGGGCTCGAATATGGTTTCCCAGACGTGGGCTTCAAGGGCCTTTCCTGTAACTCTCTCTATGCTAATTTGTGATAACGTATTAGTTCTACTGCGAATAAACGAATGTAGAACGAAAGCGATTCATGAGCTCCATAGTATCAACAATGGGCAGGAATTCGCTCTTGTCGAAGTGTTTCTATACATTCGCCTACCTAAACAAAGAAGCCGTCATAATAATTGCGCTCGTGCCACGTGAACTCTAAAGAATTCATCATTTACCCAAATTCTAGAAGCGAGTAGATAGATTTCAATCGACGTATAGAAGTCTGCCACATTAGTTAGCTACAACAATGCTGCGCGAGAGACAGGTACCTCAGTTGTGAATTAATCAATGCACCTTTCCTGCACACAGAGCTCTTGTGCCTATCCCAGGGAAGACTAGACTGCTAACGGTAAGGAACATACTAGTAGCGATACGAAAAAGAACGCGAGAACTAGCCGCTACATGACATAATCATACCACTGTGTCCGCTTCCGTGGGTTTAGCATGCTGGATGTACCGCCCTGCGTGGCGGATATACGTTTGGCACCACGCTTACAATAGATAACAACCAGAAATCCTGTAGGGAGGCAAAATGTGCTTTGGAAAATGAACTACACTGCTATTTAGCTCGCGAAAGACGAGACGGCGTTATTATAGCAATATTAGCGTTGTAAGGTTAAAATGCATTGAGCGCAAAATAGTCGAGAAGACGACGAATCTTGCATAATTTTTGGATGCGAGTTATGATACCGCCTGACTGCTATCTGCATATAAAGCTGTTTAATATTTCGATAAATAGAATAATTTATGTGCAGGTTCAAGTTGCTGAGGAATCGAGGCATCTCTCCTTTCTTTTGGGACGCAGGGATCTTTCGTCACACTGGGGGGAAGGTTAGTGGGGAGCCAGTAACTGAGAGCTTCAAACAAGAAATGCTGATGTGGGACAAAGAGATTAAAGAACGACTGAACTCAGTAATGAGCACAATAGCGGCAGACCTTGTTCAAATTTGTCCGGCACTAAACGGAGAAAGGTAAACGGTCACTGAGCTTATATGAACAGCGGACTCTTTAAGCGGATTTTAGGACAAAGTACAATTGAAACTGCGGAATAATGGACCAATAACACAATGGAACAATGAAATGACATCTTCCTGGACAATGAGCGAGAACCGATTAGAAATCGATGCCACTACACCACCGATTTATGCCCCGTTTTGGACTAGCTCATCTGGAGAATAAGTGAAATGTCGAAACGCCCAATAAAATGTCTTCAACATAAATGAATAGGATATAGATCCAATACCGAGATGTCCCGTCGTCATCTCTGTTCATGCAAGCTGCAGCATCGACTTACAGTTGTCAAGGCCGACCCTTGGAATGACCTATTTCGCCCTCCGGCGCCCTCATGACTTTTAACCCTCTTTCAGTTCCGCAAGCAGTATCTGATCGATTATGTCAGCATGGATAGCAATTCCTGAGACACCATACGATAACGCAAATTGCAAAGCATCAAAATGGTCATGTAGATAAGGCATGAAATTCGAAGTTGAAATAATCGTAAGGGCACTTCATTCAGACTTAATCTGAATCCGAAGCGGTCTTCAAGCAAGCCCATTTGGAGGAGAACAAAGGCATAAGCACAATGAGAGAAGACGATGAGCGTGCTCTACAGTACGCAGAAGTGATGGAAAATGCACACTGCCGAACTGTTCACTAATCACATATAGGATATCGGCATGTTTCCTTAACCTCCGCAAGCGTTTAATCCCTATCGTTCGGCAGAGGATAAAAAGGGTCCTGCTGTTTGGCATTAAGTGCGTAGCTGCTCACCAACGAACTGGCCTCGTTGAACAAGCAACGAGATGCAGTCCCAGGAGGCCTGGCTGTCCTCAGCACTGAAATAGAACGTTAGGCGCCCCTTATATCCTTGAAGTCCACTTAGTAATTGCTTTAGTGGTCCTGCGGGAGGCTTATATAGCAACTGCCGAAGCCTTTTGGGTAAGGTATCCTTAAGATTGCCGCCATATTTAGTCCGCGAGGGAAGCCCCAAGAAGTACTTAGTGCTAGAGGGTTGGCCGTTGCGTGGTAGTGTCTCTTCTTCCATCTGTATATCTCACTTTACATATCCGTCCGTACTTCTCTACCTCTAAGAATGGCACCGCAACCCTCCACGGAATACACAATATACCGTGGTATCGAAGGAGCCGTAAAGGAAGCCTCCGCTCATATCAAACCTCTTGGGCCTAAGGAGATTCTGGTCAAAATCACTCACAGCGGCCTCTGTGGGACAGACCTTGCGTATGTTCCGTACGGAATAGCACTTGGTCACGAAGGAGTCGGCATAGTGGAGGCTATCGGGAGCGATGTGACTCAGTTCGAAATTGGAGATCGTGCTGGAGGTGGCTATCATCGCAAGTCCTGTGAACATTGCAGCTACTGCTTATCCGGACAAGACATTTGGTGTTACGAGCGCAGCATCTACGGTGAAGAGGACTATGCCAACGGAACCTTTGGTGAATATTATATCGGTACCGAAACATATCTCCACAAGATTCCTGAAGGCCTTACGAGCGAACATGCGGCTCCCCTACAATGCGCCGGTGCAACCGTATACAACGCTCTCTTTTCCGTAGCCAAACCTGCGGAGAGGGTTGGAATTATTGGAATTGGTGGATTAGGGCATCTTGCCATTCAGTTCGCTCGGAAGCTTGGTGCAGAAGTTGTGGTCTTCAGTACTAGCCGTAGCAAAGAAGAAGAGGCTAAAGAATTCGGAGCATCCGAATTCTATCTCTTGGAAGATATTGACAAGGTAAAAAAGCCGGTCAACGTTCTGGTTATTGCTGGCAATCGTTATCCAGATTGGAAAAAGTAAGCCAGTTCTAGAAGATCAGAATCCAGATGACTGATACAGACAAGGTTCCTGGTCAAAGAAGTGGTCGCTCGGGCTGGAACTATCATCCCTCTGGCAGCTCCAAACGGGAATATATCGCTTCCGTGGGTGACACTGGTACTGAAGGTGAAGCATGCTGATGACTCTAGGGCTTTCCGAATGTTCTTCGATGGATATAACGTCCTATCGAGCCTCGTTGCGTCTAGGGCCAAACATGAGGAAATGCTTGCATTTGCGGCATCACACGACATAAAGCCTACTATCGAGCAGTTCGATCTCAGTGAGGATGGGCTTCAAGAAGCAATTGCTAAGCTGAAAAGCAACAATATGAGATATCGCGGCGTGCTTGTTGCGAAGGGCGCGTAAGCATAACACAGACATTTGGCAGGACGTGAGAGTTCTAGCGAGTACATCAACCGAGTAGAAACTACAGATCATATCCAGGATGATAAATATATGACTGTGATGGGTGATAATGGCGGAAATAGGGGTGTAGTTGGTACATCCGCAGTTGAAGTTGAAATTGAAGTTTAAAAGGTAATAATACGGAGCATATGGAACAATTGATTATTAACGTAAAGAACTGCGTAATATTGTCACTTTGGGATCTATTAGCCTTGTCTACGCTAGTGGGTCTACTAACCTTGAATTCGGCTCTCGGTAGCCGAGTCCCATATGCCATTTCGTCATCACAGATCAAACTGTGCTTTCGACAATACTGGCTATAGATTAATAATTGAGTGAAGTAATGGTTTCAGCAGGGGCGAATGTAAGTATTACCATGTTTAACATATAAGTTCCTTTAATAAAAGATTAATGCTAAATCTTTAAACTAGGACGGAAAAACACCCCCGATAGTATCCCTCGTTGCCGGGGGTGTGGCGGGTGGTATAGAAGCTGGAGCATCTGTAGGAACTGACCACTGTTTAAATATGCAGAAATCTGTGCGTCAGTACTAATTATTCGAAGTATCCACTAGAATTTGCCAAAACTCGGGTTCAACTTCGCAGTCAGAAAGGCATTCCAACCCCAAAAAATCCATTCCTGGTTGTCACTCAGGTGTATCAGAAGGAAGGGCTCCGTGCTTTATATAAAGGATGTGGTTCGCTTGTTGTGGTATGTATCTCTCCTCTGAACTTTGATAAGTATATGCCATATCAGCCGCAATTCAAGTATTCAAATGCTCTTGCTGTTATATCTGTCTTAATGTCGTTGTCTGTGTTTAGATTCCTCGAAATACGTAAAAAAACTCAATTCCAGGGCTATCACTAAGCATACTTTACTAACAATAGCAATCTAGGGATCTATCGCTAAAGATGGCGTTCGCTTCCTTTTCTTTGACCAAATCAAGATCAGCTTCGCCGACCCCGAGACCGGGACTCTCTCTCCGTTACGCAACCTTCTCGCCGGCATGACCGCCGGGGTCGTCGCCAGCATCACGGCTGTGACTCCCACCGAACGCATCAAAACCGCACTGATAGACGATGCCCGTACGGAAAAGCGATTCCGTTCTGGCTTTCATGCCACAAAGGTCATCTACGCCGAGCACGGCATCCTCGGTCTTTACCGCGGTTTTGTAGGAACAACCCTTAAACAGGCCTCTGCAACCGCTTTCCGAATGGGGACCTACAACATCCTCAAAGACTTCGAAACTACGCGCGATATCCCACAGAACACGCTTACTAATTTCGCGAATGGATCGGTAGCTGGCGTTGTTACGACTCTCTGTACTCAGCCTTTCGATGTGATCAAGACGCGGAGCCAGAGTGCGCAAGGAGCGAGTACAGCGGAGGCGGTTAAGAGCGTGTTGTTGGATTATGGGGTCAGGGGATTCTGGAAGGGAACGACAATGAGGTTGGGACGAACGGTGTTTAGCGGTGGAATTCTGTTTACGGCGTATGAGGCTGTTGCGAAGGTGTTGAATCCGCTGTATTCAAAGATGTATGATACGATAGAAGAGGCGGCGTCATAGATTAAATGTAGATTGGCCATACACTAGAAGCAATAAGCAACTTCCACTAGTTCTTATCAAGTTTCTAAGAAACACGTCAGTTGAACCTTGAAGACAGAATTGTCCATGTCATGGGCGGTTATCTCTAGGATATAAAGCTGACTATGATTGATGCATTCCCCCATTTGATGCAGGATAAAAATTATTGTGTAAAGGGCGAGGAGAGTCCTTGAAGTCGTTATTTTTTACATTTATATGCAATGCAGGTCGGCAATGGTGGTTGGAATTAGATGGGAAGACACAACATTGAGAGATAAGCACTTGACCTCCAATAAATCAGAGTTTGGATCTTGTAGAAAAGGTTTTGATAATGTCCAAACTCTTCACCACCAACTGCTGCATAGGCTGCCGCATCACCACGAGGCGTTCGGTTGCATCGAGCCGACCCTGCAGCCCAATCGGAATGTCCGAATGACATACAACCTCCTGTGCTTTCAGCCACCATAACCATAACAATCCTTACCAAACTCTATTTCGAGTGCAAGGTAAGCATGTTTCTCAATATTCGAGATTAGCCGGAACTTCTAATGGTCGATCACCCAAAGGTTCCGGTAGAATAGGGATGAATGACATGCAGCTTTCCACATCATGTCACGTTTCGTACGGTGCTACGTGCGAGGTTTACCAAAGTTTATTTAGCAGGCTGGAAAGTACAGAAATAAGACTTAACTGTGCCTCACCCCTTCTCCGCACTATATGGATGTAAGATGGCCGGTATCCGCGTAGAAAGAAATCCTAGTATCACCACTCTAGCTCTCATGTAATAAAACATCATCTACTTTGTCCGAGCGTGGATCGACTTTATGCCATTGCAAGTTAGCGGCGAGTATGGCGTTTGCAAGGGAAAATGCGCCTCTAACACCGGTAAGCTGCTCTTGGATATTGCATACATCCTCCACATCAAATACCCGTTGTATCACTATTAGACCTAGAATTCCTTGCTTTCCACCAACACTTTTTCTCCTACTTCCGTGATATAAAGCTTACAAGGAATAGAGTGGGCAACGTGTTCCCAATCGATTTCCCCAGATCCATGGCTTTGTTGGTGGATTCCTTCCTCTTGCTACGATATTCCTCTGTTTGAGGCTGTATGCAAGATGGAAGTTCAGCTATATCGGTGCTGATGATATGCTTGCCCTCGTTGCCTACGTGGGTTCGTTGTGCATAGGCACGTTCTGTGAAACTGATCAAATCCACAGACTCTCTTCTTGGGGTTAATCATAGCGACATTTATGGCTATGAAATATGGTCTGGGTGTTCATATACTAGATGTCGATTATGCAGCAACAGGACAGCAACTCCAGAAGGTAGACTCGGAGTGACTCATTATTTTTACCTTTCATTTACTGACAGAGCGTAGTGCGGCTTTACCTCTCAACTACTGTACCCAGCGTCCCAAGGCTTCGTCAAGCTATCCATTCTCATATTTCTCTCTCGTGTCATACCGGGCACCTCGCCTTGGAAGAAACGGATATACGCCCTCGCAGCATTCGTTCTCGTACAAGAAATCGCGTTTACTTTCGCTCTTCTTCTCCAATGTCGACCTATAGCATTTTACTGGAACAAGGATCTTAAAGGGACGTGCATTGAGCAGCCACCGTTTTACTATGTGGATGCTGCAATCAATATCACGACCGATGTCATGATATGGTCACTTCCTTGGATTATTTTCACGAGTCTCCGAGTTCCGCGACGAAAAAAATACGCTTTGCTAGCAATATGTTCTGTGGGTGTTTTCACACTGATTACGAGTATCGTTCGACTGCCGTTCCTCCACAATCTGAATCAGAACGTCGATCCAACCTGTAAGCAGTCTACCACAACCCTTTCTTTATCACTCATCTCTCATTTACCCCATTTAGGGGATATCGTCGACATAGCAACCTGGTCTATAGCCGAACTGGGCTCCGCCATAACCACCACGTCAATCCCACCAATCCGTCCCTTAATATCATTATTCTTCCCGAAATTCCTGCGCTCTACCGAGCAGGCTAGCGACCCATATACATACACTGGTTCCACGACTACCCCATCACGGAGCCGTCATTCACACACTCTGATTTCCTTGGCTTCGATACCGAAAGGGAAGAGCAGTGAGCGGAAGAATTATACGGAGATCCATGCTGGAATGGACGCGAATTCTGCGAGAGGGGACGCGGAAAGCGAGGATTTTATTGTTACGGAGACAGGGAGGGTCGTGCGGGCAAGTGTGAAATCAATCTCAAGGTGTGAGAGGGTTTTTGAACCCGGGGTTGAGATGGGAGAATCTCAAACTGAGATTCAAATCCCCCCAAGGACGTTTCTACATAAATGATGTTCATGAAAGTAGAGTCAAAACATTATCAAACTTACTTAGCGTCAGATTGTTACTATTTTCAACATTGCTTTGTGGGGCTCTCATCAGATTTCTTGGAATGATGCTCATTATCATCACGTCTCAGCTCCATTTTTCCGCCCAATGCTCGATCCTCATGCCTTGGCGCCACGTTATGATGGAACTTTTAACTCTATGCTCTCGGTTTGTAAGTTTTGCGAAGAGTTATTGAAAATCAGAGTTATGCAAAGAGCCCGATCTCTTCCCATCATACCACGAGCTGCTTCCACTTTAAGCAGCACAGCCCTCCGCCCGCACGAGAACAGACATCCATTCTTCTAGGCTCTGAATATTGTCTTTCTCAGACGAGCGATCATAATCTAAAAACGGTTTCGGTTTTAGAACCAAGTTTTACTACTCTATCATTCCCTTCGGATTATGTAGTCAACGTCCCAGGAGGGCTCGGCGGCTCCCCTCTATGCTCTGACTTGTGGGGTCATTCTAGTACCTTTAGTGTGAGAATTCTGGGAATATACGGCGTTTCTTTCGTCCCAATGCTTTACTCTGTATGCTATTTTTTGAGTCACCCGACAAGTCCCATACAGCAAAATAGACTAATCCCTTGACATTGAATTTTGCTGCCGCTGTTTTACCCAGCATAGAGTGTATTGAAACATTCAAAAGTCTTGTCGAACTTCGAATTGTTTAACCTCAAGATACTGCGGAGCCAAGGGTCGGCCATGCCATCACACATGGGTACCGACCCGGCGATACTGCCAACCACTCAGGATTTGATTAATAGGGGGGATAACTAAGCAGATTGTTGAGCCACCTCCTACAAAAAGGAGGCAAATGCTAGCATTTAGCTCCCGTAAGCCTATACATGATCTTTTCTACCCCTTCGCGCCTTCTTACATCACATCCCTTGGCCTCATACACCACAACTTTACCCCTCACACACCTTGTGAGCCTCATCTATAAGTACAATTTAGGTTTAATCGGTTGCCAGGCTATGGATCTGCCCAATATCGACGTCCCCGACTCGCCAATCGATATAGTTGGTTGGTACCCATATTTACATGCCATAAGGGAATCGACGTTTTGACACAGATTTCCTCCTGCGAGCACATAATTCTGATATCAGTTCTCTTTAGAACACCGGTCTCAGCATATTGAGCCCAGAAAGTCCATATATCGGGTCTGTATAGTTTGGTTAGTAGTAGAATTAAGTGTAGGTTAAATCCCCAAAGCTACATTGGGACTCTCAATATTTTACTGGCGTACTAGAAAAATGTCATGGTTTTCGTGAGGCCATTAATAAAGTATGGGGTTACACACGAGCCATACCGTATTGGACACCAATAATCGTCTTTTGGCTTTGCTGGTCTTCTTACAGCATCACCCTTATTGAAGCGATTTACAATATTCTAGAGACTTCGGTGGTCCAAAGTCCTTCAGTTCAAACATATCCTGATTAGTGGGTTTTTTTGGTATGATATTCTTTAAGTATTGAGGTTTGAAATCTTAAGTGTCGGCTTCCATCACCCTTTCCATGTTCGATGAATTGCACTTTTTCCGCCAATTAATCGATTCGATCAAGACAATACCGGTCCCAAAGGAATATAATAAATTGGGCTGCGCTTTTGAATTAAAGATATTTCCTTCAAGCCAAGCGGAATCTCCTCCCACATTACGAAACGTGAAGAATCCTTTTTTATTCTCACAGTACTCCCAACCAAGGATATGTCATGTCTACGTTTGTGGTTTGTTCCGACTTAGTAAGTTTTAATATCGATATATCTGTGCCGTAACTTCCAGCACCTCTACCACATAGTTCCTAGCTGTCCATTTATTAGTCATCGGGAAATGAATTGTAACAACACCAATCTCTAGGCCTTGTGAGATGCTCGATGCAGTTTTAAATTGCACTTCATTCGCCCTTCTAAGATTTTTCACCCACATCCTGATTTTTAATAATGCCGAACTCACCATAGCTATATGGGAATTGTTTAGGGTGAGGAAAAGGCAAAAGTTTTGGACTTTAGAGGGAGGTCCCTCTAGAGTCGGGTTTACTTTGCTCTAAGCATTGATATTACGTGTTCATAGACCCGATTGGGAACTAGGTAGCACGTTAAATTGAATTATAATAATAATGCCGAGTGACAGACCATCAGAGATCCTAAAGGAGAAGCGAATGTCAAAGCTGCTGTGCAATGACTCCTACCAACTAACCCAGGCTGTGTCATAATAACCCCTCTGTTGGCTGAGCGGGAGCACTGGCAGGTGTAGAACAGTAGCTATTAGCTAGTAAAACAACTCACCATAGCTAGAGTATGATGGTGCAGGGTGAGGAAAAGGCAAAGGGATTGGACTTTAGAGGGACACTCTAGAGTCGGGATTACTTGCTCTAGGCGTTGTTATTACGTGTTCCTAGGCCCGATTGGGAACCAGGCAGCATGTTAAAATAAATTTATTATTGTTATTATTAATTCCGAGAGTGCTCCGATTTAATTATGAAGATAGCGGAGTCAGTTTTTGGAATCGCCGAAGAGTTTAAGGCGAGTCGCGTCGGCTTGGGTTCGCTTAGTTTCATCCTACTCAAAGTGAAGGAGATCAAAAATTCCCATTCGCATTTGGTGTTTTTAATAGCAAAACACCTTTTTCGTAGCATCCAGGATCTTCGCGGCATGATTTTAGAGATCATTGATCTCTTCGTCAGCACAGCATGACTTTATGCAACACTAAATGCCCCAGCTGTGGACGACGGGTGGTTAAGATTTCTGATTATGCTCTCATTCCCACTACCCAAGACGTTCTAAGATGCCACTTTGGAAGCTGTTGAAGGTGCCGCATTTCAACCATGAAAAAACCAGAAGTCTACTTTTTGAATTTCCGGGGTTCTCCAGGCCAGCTGTGTTGGCTCCAACGCCGTTTTTTTTGCGCATGAGAGCAAGGTTTTGAAAGTGAATCTTCCTCTTTAATATGAGTATAAATATTCTGAAGACCTTAGGTGGTGGTCTCTACTTGGGTATCTTCCTTTGATGGAGAAGTCTCAACATCCTGTTCGTAGAGTCGATAGTCACTAGTTATTCAATCTCGGAAGACCGCCCCATACGTTGATTCTGTGCCCATTTTTGAGACCAGTAACCCATATTAGGGTAAACCAAAAGACTGAATTTTCAACCCGCATCCTACCATGCTTTCCTGCACTATGAGGTTTCATTCCCCAAAATTGGACAGCTCAAAGTGGTGGAGGTTGTATTTGGCAGAACGGAAGTGCTCATGATATTGTCTTTGGAAATGAATGAATTGATTGTTATGTCTGCAGTCAAAGGAGTGACAAACATATATACAAGAGATCACGGGATTATAGGCCTCAGGGAAGAAGCGGAAACATATAGTAATATATGTAATGTTGTCGTCACGTAGTTTGGCAAACCTGTTAGAAGATTCTAGCATCGTAAGATTGCCATTCCAACACAAAGGTCTTCTGCTCTAGTATTAAGGTGCCTTGTATTGTCTTGCTCTAAAACTGCCTAGGTTCTTTAGTATGTGAATCTTCGGAGTCAGATTCTGTCTTCCGCCGTAAGTCTGAGAATGTCTGAATGATATTCACTCCTACATAGCTATAGGGTGGTGCTGTCTTTGGAGCTATCAGTGCAGTAAAGCGTAAATTTCAGCACAAAATCTCTCCCACATGGATTTGCTTTGACAGTTTTAAAGAACCTCTCGCTTCTTCCATACAACCCCATTTCACACACTTTTGATATTAGGTCTTTGATGTCCGGACCCCGTGAGCAACATACTCTACTACTAAAAGAATCCATGTCAAGTTCGGAGTGACTTCTTAGCCCCGGTGAAGTTTAAGCCCAAAGCCCAGGTCGCAATACCCGTATGTGAATAGAGTACGTATGAAATTTAACCGAATTCCACCGTTATTCCATTCACTTCTAAAAAGTAGAGTTTTGATATTTGGACTCGAAGTCTAGGTGTAAGCCGAAACCACACATGGTCGGAGCATCCTAATGCCGACTCGGCACTAAATTCATGTATATATACTTCATCCTTCTTCAGACCTTATGGTCAACAACTCAGTCGACAATACAGTCCTGTATCCCCTCAAAATACTAATACTAGGTCTCTCTGCCACCGTCAGTACTCAACCTTTTCTTTTAGCTCCCTCACCTACAATGAGACCTGCCAGCATGCGCTTAAAAAAAATTCTCAGTGAGACAAGCAACACCTTCATACCTGAAGTCCCACACCCACCAGTAAAGGCTGTAGCGGATTTGGAACAGAAATCACATCTCTTCCTGTACGCACTATATCGATAGTTTTAAGGTATCGGATCCTAAAATCCCAATTTCACCTCCACCATGAAGCACCGATTGATATTGTCTTAATCCCACATTCCACCTTCTTGGGCTACTGGCGGATGTTGCTACTGGCGGATGTTTTAATACCTCTTCCCTTTCAAATATCAATCTCAACAGCAACTCCCCCGCATCGTCGTCAAGCTTTCTTGATGATTTCACATAGAATCCCTTCTCTCCCCCTAATGACGATGCCGATGTTCTTTTAGATATTGGATGTTAACTCCCAGTCCCATCCTTACCATGAGGAACTGGTTGTTTAGTTTTAATCCTCCTCACACGATGGTCAAGAAATGAGGCCGTTTAGACCTCCGTGAGGTAAAATATTTGATATATTCGTATGCGTCCCTGTTGGTCTCGGAATGCCTTTGTTTCGACGAAAAAAGCCCCCTCACCTCCCTTTCAGGTCTACATCAGCTAGTTTTGATGTTAAGCCCAGGCCCAGAAATTTCGCTCCCACCATTTCTCCAAATTCCTATTCTCAAATTTGGAGAACAAACACCTCTCCTGACATCTATTGAGCCGAGTCTTTCGCGATTTTTGACACAGCACTCCAGAGTATACCAACCCTCCCTTGCCTTTTCCCTCCTCCTCCCACTCCACCACGATTGTAGGTATCGGATTGATTTTTGACTTCCGCCCCCAACTTCGAATCTCGCTTCATGAAGAGAAAAGAGAAGAGAGAAAGGGAGAGAAAAGTAGTTCATACCTCAGAGAAGGGCTAGACAGGAGGTGCATGGGGAAGGGGTGAGGGATTAGTAATAAGGTCATGAGATCATGCGGACGCATAATGTGGATATGATGGAGCAGTGAGGGGATGCGGTAGCGGTGTTGGCATCGGTGCCGGGGAAAAAAAAATTGGTGTGGTACACAAAATGAGGAATCTATATCAAACGTCTAAGCTCCTTTTTGTTATGTGGAATCAAGAGGTGTGGAATGTGAAATAAAGTGTACATCTTTAAACCCCTTTCTGTTACAGAAATCACGACGGAGGGATAGTATCAGGAAGAGAGCAGTGAAAAGGGTTCCGCTGCAAGATCAAGTGGTCTAATCAACCACAGGGAACAAATATCGACAGCACAGGAATACCAGAGACCAGCGCACAATAACAAGAATCATAATCATAATCATTCGGCTCCAAGGCCCATTAAAACAGCATACAAGAAACAAACCCTCTCACCGCCAAACACTTCCATACTGCCCCTGAATCTAGAGCTCATCCCTCTTCTCCAACTTACGCCTGGTCCCCTCCTGCTGCTGCTGTACTTCTTCCCGCTCCGCCCGTTCAAACTTCTCCCTCTCAACACCTTCCTCCCACATCCTCTTCTTCGGATTCGACGGTCTATCACCGCGTTCCTGAAGAATGGTGCCATCGCCCCTTCTCACAGGATGTCCCTCACTGCTATCCTGGCCCTCCGCAGATCCGGCATCTGCGTTCTGTTGAGCGGGAGCCTGGCTCTGTGTCTGGGCCTGCTCTCGGACGTCTTTAGACCGCTGCTCCCCCTGCTGCTGACTCTGGCTCTGCTGTTTTTCTGCCATCTGCCCGACCTGCCGAGATACACTTCCAGGTGGACTAGGGTCGTGACCCCACCCTCTACCTCCGCCACCGACTTTAATATACGGCAACTGATCCGTCTTCCCGAGCGGTCTCTTCGGAATACCACCCGTCGCACTCGGTTTGACAATCAAACTCGTGCTCGTACTCTGAGATACCGAGACGCTAGTACCCTGCGCCTTCCCCGACAACCCGCTCGCCGCGAAAATACCGAAAGTGAGTTTGTAAAGGAGTATCAGCGGCGACCAAATAAACCACGTCAGCGGACCATACAGCCAGCGGCGAAAGATGAGCCAGATGATAGTCGTACAAAGAATGTAGAAGGCAGTTTCCAGGTACCACGTATCGCTTTTCTGGCTTTTCAACAGCGTCCCCACAAGGTTCCGTGAATTCTGTAACAGGGAGCCCAAGTCTGTGTACTTCTCGCCCAGCTCCTCAAGTGCCTTTGTGCTATTCTCAAGTGTCTGTTGTGCGAATCGGGAGCGTGAGAGCTCGCTCTGCATCAACTGATGGGTCCGGCGGAGGGCAGCTGTAACATCCGAGGAGGCGTTTGCGATGACCTCGTCAGCTGTGAGTTGGGAGGCTTGGGTGGCTTTGCTGGCGCGAAAGGAGGTCGGGGTAGAGGTGCTGGATCGGAGGTTGGAGAAGAGGAGGGCGCGTTCGCGTTGTTTGGCAAGGTCAGCGGAGCGTTTGGCGGTTAGTTGGGCTTTACGAAATTGAGTGCGTGAACTGTATATTGTTAGATAGTGCCAGGCAATATAGATACTTCCAAGAAAGAGCGAAGAGGTTGTCTTACGATCTCAAATCCTCCGTTAATCTCGCAAGCAGAATGGCCAATCTACTCTTCTCCTGCTCTCTAACACTATCTCTCCTTCTTCCAGCAATTCCAGTAGGCCCCTGCTGTACAACGTCCTCAACCTCCTGTCTAAGCAATTCAAGTTCCTCTTCAATTCCCTTTAAGCTCTCATGAATCTCCGCACTCAATTCAAGCCTCGGATCGCCGTCGTTCGATCCCAAAGGCAAGCTTCCCGGTTGAAAGTCGAGTCTCGCGAGCCGCTGAATCAGCTGGATGATAGTTTTATTTTGTTCGGAGAGAGTGGTTAGCCGTTGGGTGAGAGAGGGAATGGTGTTAGGTAGTGGTGGCATTATGGAAAAGGTTTGGGGATCCCGCCAGATATGCGGATCTATTGATGACGAAGGTAGTAGTTCGGAGTGGAGAAACAAAGCACCGAGGATTAAGGTGTTGCCAAGACCTGGGGAGAAGTTAAGATGAGCGTTGAGATATCTATAGCAATTGTCGGCTTTAAACACCTTCGCTCTTGTACGTAAAGTATTTTTCTAATCTAATGCTCCATAAAAACTAATAGAATACTCAGTATTTCCTATACCCTCTGTCTCCTCCGCATCCTCCTTCACGATGATTACCCGTTTCCTCACGGATGTCCGCGTCAAATTCAACCCCTTCTCCCCCCGCTCCAAGTCCGCACGCATATTTCTCTCCTTAATACCACCGCAGGCGAGAGCTGAGGGAATGAAGATTGACGCAAAGATGCTGCCAAGAACAAGCACGGAGCCTGCGAATCTCGAGTTGAAATTTAGTATGTTACCCGAAGGATGATTGTCGGCTGAATATTGTATCTAACAGGTTTTCACAGAGGATGGAAAGGAAATGAAGCTCGACCTCGATAAGATGCGGTTACCGGAAGTGATGGAGCAAGTCGATCGACATTCACGACAGCTTGCCCGGAAGGAGGAGTTGCTTGGATAAGACAGAGATACAAAATATCAATGTACAACAGTGTTTGGAGAGAAATCATGCATTACATGGAGTCAAGGCATTGGGTGGGAATTTGTTTGTTGGGTCGATAAATGTCATTTGGATTTATCTAAACCAATTGCTCCTTCAGCCGTCAAGATGGCGTAAGATAATGCTGGCCTAGCTCTAAAAGCCCAAATATACGACGTAATCAAAGTGAAGATCCCGTACTTCTACTTGTCTAAAGAGGTGTGGTCCCCCATCTTTCAATACGCCTTTATGATCTATTAAGGAGATTACGCGGATGGGGCTCCAGAGATGAAGAACCACTTGTCAATGCTTGGGTCAATAGGAGCAGGGGACTTGTCCTCGCCCTTAGGGATGTTGAGGGTGTTGGGGTCAACGCGGTCAGGGGAGTGGGTGACAGTGGTGTTAGTCCTACAGATGTCAGCATACAATACTTAACCGATACGAATGTAGGAACTTACAGAGAAAGACCGCCCTTGGGGGTCTTGCCAGTGATGAGCCTCTCCCAAGCCTCAGCACACTCACGGACGATGTCGGTGGCATACCTGGAACTAGTTAGCAACCTCTAACTCCACATGCGGTCGGGATCTCACTTCTTGTTCTTGCACTCGCCAGAGAAGGCGAACTGGTTCTCAGGCTTGCCATCCGGGATCTTGTAGATGCGGAACCACTCGTTGGTGGCTCTCAGCAGACCAGGAAGGTGGCGCTCGACGTCCTCAACGTCGTTAAGCTTAGGAGCCAATGGGTCGTTCACGTCAATTACGATGATCTTCCAATCAGTCTCCTCCTCATCAAGGAGGGCCATGACACCGAGGACCTTGACCTGCTTGATCTCACCAGGCTTAGCGACGAGCTCGCCAATCTCGCACACGTCCAACGGGTCGTTGTCGCCCTTGGCCTTGGTCTCAGGGTGGACCACGTTGGGGTCCTCCCATGTCTGTACACCCAGTCAATATGTGCATGTCCGATATCGGGAAGCGTCGAGAAAGTCGTACCTGGGGGAAGGCACCGTAGTTCCAGAGATACCCCTTGTGGGGGAAGCAGTTGCGCACGAAGCGGAGCTTGCCTTTCTTGACGTCCTGCTTGATGGGGTTGAGGGTCTCCTCTTTGCAGATCTAGAGAAAACGTCAGTATATGCAGCCGCGAGCGGGGTATCTCCGAAGTCTTCGAAAAAACTACGTGCCTCCATCTTAGCATTCGTCCAGCGAGGCACCTCAACGATCATGTTGAGGATAGTCTGCTGCTCATTGGCATAGAGGGGAATGTCGTGGAAGGGCGAGACGGGCACGCCATTCTTCTCAATGAAGATGCGATGCTCGAGGGTGTTGGGTGAGCCGATCTTGCGGACAGTGTATTCACTGCCCGCCTTGGAATGACCGATGGCAGACATTGTTGAAGAATTTCTGGTGGATTGAAAGTGTCCCGCAACCTGCTGAGTACGAGAATGAATTTTGGCGAGTTTGGCGGAAGAGACTGTAGCAGTGTTGGTGGGGCAGGAAGAGGGGGGTTGTTTATTAGGCGCAGCCAGGGTGACGAACGTCACTCGAGGTTGTCCGCATTGGACAATCCTCGTTCTCGGCGGGTGGGTGGAAAAACTCTTTCGAAAGGCTGGGCTGAGCCACAATTGCCTCTGATGGAGCATGCAGATAAAGTAAACGAAATATGGACAGCGAAGACAACAGTGGAGCACAGCGGCGATATCAATTTCTTAGCACACGATTTCCTAGGACCGAGGATACAGACGCTCCTGGACGGAAGGGGATTTGCCGTGTGCTTAGTAAGGCGGTTACAAAAAAGGGGGTAAGGAGAATTGGCACGGAGCACAAAGCTCTCGCGTATCTATGACATCAATACAATCTGTGAGGTCGCCAGAATCCTCCACCGACAACGTTGTTGCTACGCGTGATAAGTTCAGGGCCTTCTGCAGCTTCCTGAGTGGCGGCATGATATCGAAACCCGATGTCTGCAACCTCATCCGCACTCTCGATAAACCTATCAAATCCTCCCAACTCTGGCTCATGCAGTTCTCTAGGTTCGACATCCAACCCGTGGTCAAGATAGTTGAGTCCCCCATCAACATCCTCACAGTCCCTTTCCCTTAAGTAAAAATCGTTTTTGGCATGCTCTTCCTCGATGGCATACTGGCGTTGTGCTTGCAGCTCGTAGATACTTGGACCGGCCAAGTCAGGTATTCTTGGATGATAGGAGTTGAATTTGGAAAACTGGGCTGAGATATCCCTTTGCATTGGATAGAATCCTACATGCCAGTCGATCCCTTTGAGCTGTTGGTTTTTTTCTCCCCGCCAGACCTTGGCTGACCTTTTGCCATGAACGTCGTTCCCATCTCCTTGGCGCATTTCCTTGAAGACAGTCTCACATTCTCGTAGCAGCTTCCCTAACGTGGATATCTGCGGCTCAATATTTCTAAAGGCCGGGCGCCCAGAATCGTTCCCCTTATGTTCGTCTAAGCTCTCTTGTATCTCTCTAGGGTGCGAAGGACCGGTCGACTCAGTCTTGTCTTTGATATACGTTGAGTTATGTAAAAACTGTCTTCTTTCTCGCCGATAGGGCACATATGCTGGTGCCGTGGATGGAGGGCCATTCACACGTTTTGTTTCGCGTAAGATGGCTTGACTGGCCGAGCTGTCCTTTCGTATAGAATGTATGTCAGCTGGAAAAGAATGCGACCGGGAAGGGGTTTTATTTGGTGGACCTAAAGGAGAGATGTCATAGTCGTGTCCACTGCGACAGTTCACGTCCCGATATATCTCATCACGCTCAGTTAGTAGTGGCAATACGGCTTCTGTGCCCACAACCACTTCATCGTATGCAGTTACACCCGAGCTCTGTTGAGGAACCTTCTTAGGGTATTGAGCTATCGGCTCTTTCGGTCTTACTGGGCTGGGTGCGCGGACCGACTCGGACCACGAAATATAGCTTCCACTTTCGTGGCGTGGCCCTCTGCTTCCGAACCCTAAGTAGGATGACTTTTCTGGTAATTCAACGCTCAGTATAGGGTTATCAACAAGTATTGAGCTATGGCGCTGGCGGTAGAGGTCTGCTGCAGGGCTTATACTCGGGACAGGTGGTTGTGGATTGGACGGGTTGTTGGCATCCTTCTTCGCTAATACTGGTCGAGAGGCGGTAAAGTATGCAGATATCTCTTCTTGTTTCGCCTTCAAGTGGTCTTTCTTCCGTCTCTTTACCTTGGTCCCCTGCTGAGATTGAGCTTCCGGTTCGTCTGTGTGCTTTTGCAGGAATTTCATCTCAGAAAAGACTAGATCGGGCACTATATATCACGGTCAGTTATGCAGTGGAAAGAGCGGGGTTCTGTGGGTGATGAGCTTACAACCACGCCTCCTCGGAGGTGACGAGGCCTTGCCCTTGTTGAACAGGCCCAGATTCTCCCGTCGCCGTAACTATGCCAATCGTCAGCGACCCTAAGAAGAGAAAGATTCGGCAGGCAGCAGACAGTCAGTCGATCTTTGGGCACGTTTTTCGCATGAAAGCTCTGGAAATTGCCTGTTCCCTTTTTTTCTGACTTGTGCCTGGATTTGCATTTCGATTTCCGTATTTCCTCTTTTTCTTTCCCATGTATATGCCTTCCCAGCTCCTTGTCAGTCTTTCTCTTTGGCTCGTAGCGCTCCAAGCGTGTCTTTCGGCGAGGCCTGCGTGCATAACGGTGGCTGGGAGGGCCGCTCCCTGAAGAATGGCTTGGGCGACTTGATGCAAGGCTGCCGACACTTACGTCGTCCTCACCTCGTTCGTATTGGATAGGGGAAGGCTCCCTGCGCTTTGGGCGGGTGTCGAGAATCGAACTGTCTGAAGTGCTATTCTTCCTCCTGCGTCTGTTCCCCACAGGGCGCTCTTCAGCATTCTGCTTTGGATGCAGAAAAGTGGGTAATTCGACCTTGTCGGGAAGACTCGGAGCCTGCTTCGGAAGCTGTGTCTCCTCTAGCCACTTGTGAATGTCCATGGCTACCTTAGCAGCAGCAGTTGCTGCAGCCTGGGTATAACGCACTGAGTGCTCTGAGCGGCCGACCGTTCTGTTCCGTGAGTAAATCGTGCACTGCGGGGAATTCGGGTGGTTCCCCGACTCACTAAGGATTGGATACAGTGTTGTACAGCATTATAATGGCGGAGTAGTGACAGCAACAGTAGCAGAGCAGCTTGCGATGGCTTGTCAAGACTGAGCTGAATTGGCAAGACGAGAGCTTGGGACTGTGTAACCCGGCGAGGGATGAACTGTTGCACTTGCTGTCAGTGATAGTGCCAACATCACAATGCCTTGCGAGGGTCGGAGGAGGGGAGGAAGCATGAAGGGAAAGAGTCGAGGAGGTGGGAAGAGAACGAGACGGAGTTGTTTCCAATGGTGATGGGTAGACGGAGGTGATGTTTGTTGTACGTCACGCGACCTGAGCATATGGAAACGGGCAAGCACAACGGTTGAAGAAGGCGCTTCTCTGCCCGGTGATTCCTGGCGGGCACCACCCTCTGAGAAATAGTCGCCTTCTTACCTCTCCTCTTCTTCCCTCTCCCAGGCGGTCCCTTCTCGCATATTCTGCATTCACAGCTCTCTCGTCTGTCTGCTGCTCTCAATTCAGAAAACGTGGGCTTTGTGTCCACTATATGCGACCTGTCACATTTTCCCGTCATATCTGGGAGTGCACGACATCGATGACAGCCGTAGTGAGGCTCGCCTGGAGTCACTATGTGGTGGGGGCTCTCAATTGTTGCCAATGACTGGGCCGTGGATACCCTACACAACTAAAAGAGAGGAAGGGGTGACGCGGTTCGCGTTTGGTGTCGGACTCTGTTACAGTTCGGGGTCAAAAGGGAATCTGAGGAAGCTGAGGCAATGCCTTCCTTCTCCGCTTTTGTGTAGTACCAGCAACAAGATACATCTACCAGCCATAAGGAGGTATATTTGGCCACATATATACCACCACCTTGATTAGCATATGTACGTCTCAATAGTGTTCCTGTTCTGGTCCCTTCTTTACCCTGGGTCCCCAAGAAAGTTTAGCCTGCTGGCCGCCTTTCCGCAGCCGGGGCGCACGAGCCAGATGTGCAGCCGGGGACCAAACGCCGTCGCCAAAGCGTCCCCACACTCCACCTGGAGTGATAATCAGTCTGATAAGCTTCTTTGAACCATCATGCTCCCTCCACCGTACACCCTGCTATCCCAAAGAACCTTCCAGCTCATCTTTGCCTCTCGGTAAACCGATCACTTCTTCTTTGCCTCGTCGACACGAGTTAGAAAGACCTGCTTGCTGAAACACAGTCAAGCCCGTCGCGCTTGAGCTTACCTTTTTCTTGCTGTCGTTCCTTAAAACCGCTAGGAATTGTCCAATAATATGGTCTCCCACCGTTTGCGCAGGCAAATGCACCGTGGCGACCCCATTCAAGCGCCCGGGAGTTGCTGCCTTGCATAAGGCTCGGATAACTCAGACAGTTGCACATGCTGTGGTGTTGCTATTGGGCCTGCAGCAAGGCCTGGGCTATTCGTGGGCCGCATCATGTTTGGGACACGGGATGGGGTACCAACATCTGCAGCAGTCCTGTTTGTGTTGAATGGTCGATCATCGCCATGGCCTTTCAGCAGATGTTGAACCCAGCAAGCATACATGCCTACGAAAACTCCCTGTTCATCATCTTTTGCCGCATATCAGGGTCCCCTCGTAGCGATTCACCGGAGCACGCAAGTCCACTCCTAACTTTACTATTAAACCGACTTTGATTCACCGTAAACTTGCTTGCCGACTTTATTATCACGTCCTCCCACACCTCCAATTCGCCATATTGCAACATCCCTACTGCCTACGGTGAGTCGATCCAAACTACTACTAGCGCCCTTCCCTCTTTTGTGAAGAGCCTTCACCCTACCGCCGTCTTTTCTTTTTACCCCACCATAAAAGGCCGCCACCTACAGCCTTTCTCCAATCTACATCATCCAACCTCCTCCCAACTTTCGACCTTCAACCTTCAACACCTCTCCTCTTCCACTCTTCTTCACAACATCCCTTCTCAAGGGATTCTTTTTCGCTCACCACTGCAGCAGCAATCTATTTGCGCATCCTTATCACCTTCCTCCGGTGCTAAAAGTTCAAATGTTTGTTGTCCTATCACCATGAATCCTCTGCGTTGCTGTACCTGAGACCGTCTTCGGCTCTCGGTCATTTCCTCTGCTTCCATTCTCATGTTGTTCTCACTTCTTGTATTCAATGGCTGCTTTCTGTTCTATCAAGTTTGCTGCGACGAGCATGAGTTAAGACCGTTCTAGTTCGACCCGCAATCATGTCCAAACTTTTCATTGGAGGCCTTGCTTGGCACACGGATGACGAAGCTCTCCGTCAGAAGTTCGAGGAGTTCGGTCAGGTTGAGGAAGCGGTAAGTACACTCACTCACAATATTCTCATCCATTGCTAACACGGCCATAGGTTGTTGTCAAGGACCGCGATACTGGTCGTAGCCGTGGCTTTGGCTTTGTTCGCTTCTCCCAGGATTCCGAGGCCGATGCTGCAATCCAAAACATGAACAACGTCGAGTGAGTGTCACCTTTTCTTGGTTCATCAAGACTGTACTCGCGCGATGGGTCCCCAAAGGTCCACCCAACATGTGCAATTTGTTGTGATGTCCTCATGATGTTCTACTGCTAACTTGGCTAGGTTTGATGGACGCGTCGTCCGTGTCGACAAGGCATCGGACCGCTCCGGAGGTGGCGGTGGCGGCCGCGGTGGTGGCTACTCTGGTGGAGGAGGCTACTCCGGCGGTGGAGGTTATGGAGGTGGCCGTGGTGGCAGCTATGGTGGTGGTGGTCAAGGTACTATATAGCTTTGCCCCATCAAGTTCTTCTCATACTAACTGATCGAGAAGGCTACAACCGCGGCGGCGGCGGTGGATACAGTGGCGGCGGCGGCAACTGGGGACAGCAGGGCGGCCAGGGTGGTTACGCTTCTCGTGGAGGTCAGGGCGGCGGCTACCAAGGTGGCCAAGGTGGTTATGGACAAGAGCAGGGCGGCCAGGGTGGCGGCAACTGGTAGACTCACCATGTTCGACACGACCTGAGCTGTCTGTTCCTCTCTCCATGAGCAAAGCTCAGACTCCATTCGATCGAAAAAGTTTGGCGGGCACTGCTATTTCCATATCACTTTGATATTGGGCAGCTCCTCTGAAACATCATTTCCTTTTGTTATTTATGGCATGGATCATCACTGGCCACTCTGCAGGCGATTCTACTACACATGTCTTTTTGGGCAAGATGGGACGAAGATTGCGATTATGAATGACGGCTGGTTACCTTTACGAGCGAGCTGGTTGATACCCCCATTATTCGAAATCAGGCCTGGAGTGGTTGTTTGCTGGTATATGACCGCGTCTTTTCTCTTGCATGTGACTTTGACTGTCGAGGTTTCGTTGCAACTTGTATTATGCCTCTTCGTTCATGATGCCACGAAACCGCACCGAACCGACCCCAAACCACGCGTACCTTTATTTTTTTTTTATTTTATTTTTTTGCGGGGAAGGGTTCATTTTGGGGCAGGGAACGAAGGCACTCCTCTTTTTTGCATTAGTCGCCACCCATAAATATCCTCCATCCGTTGAGACGGCACGTGTGGGTGAGCCCCAGATTGCGGGCTCTCGGCTATTGTTCCCCGCACCGCACGAAACCCTTTGGGGAAACCAATATTATTCTACAAGTACGATGTACTACAGCTTTATTCGCACCATGTCCAATAACGTCATGGCTATTGATAACCTTCCTGCAACATGGAAAGCTTGAGAGTCTTTGTTTTGATGCTGTGCTACTTCACCAATGCACCTACAGGACCTCGGGATCGAGCGAGATGAGAAATGGAAGACACATTAACATTCAACCCTTAAACAATCCAGCTAACTGCAGAGAACATATGAGGAAGGCGGTGATAAGAGCGGCCACTAAGAATTGACCCAGGAGTATTATCAATCTCACGAAGCCGATGCGTGGAAATATAGGTGATATTTTGTTGGAGGTAACGCCGATCTTTCCTTTTCAAACACAAACCCACAGCCAACAAAAGGCATGCACCTCTCAGTTCCAAATTTGTCACTCGATCACGAACTATGAGTCTGTGACGGGTGACCGAACCACAGACCGCCACCCGTCTTGCTGGAAGTCTGGAGGATCTTCTTCCATGCTGAGTGGAGCCCGTGGGCTTAACTGCCTAATGGAGCGTAACCCCTCTCTCTTTCCTTCGACATCCGCTCTTCTCTCACTTCCCACCTCGACCAGAAATTGCTGTCTTGAGCTTCTTCCCACTGCTGTTTGTTCTATGAAAGTGGGTGTCACGGGATTTTTGCGCCATGAAGGGGTTCAGTAATACCCACGAAACTTCGGCTCTTAGCCCTGGGAAGAGTACGCCGATAACAACACAACGAGGTTTTCGGCCTGTGGTATTTGTTCTGATTCTTCTTGTCAATTTCTATATTATATATCTGAGCGTCTTGGGGTCTTCTGCTCCCGAAGACAGCCTCGATCGGCTTTTCGAAGACGATCCGGGCAACACTATACAGAAAGATAAGGATGAGAATTTTAAATGGTCTTCTGTAAGTGAGTTTGGTATACTCAATCTACCATTCATAACTTCCCTTTACTCGATCATTGTCTTTTCCAGATGCCAATTTCTTTCAGATTAAGGCTTCCGAACATCTTATTTTCGCCTCTTGTTTTGGCGAGTTTGAATGCGCAAAGTTGAAACTTCCTCTCGACTATTTCAATGGCACGTACCCGGATCGCTCCATCAGTCTGGCACTAGTCAAAGTCCCAGCAAAAGTCCCCGTCACAGATCCTAGATACGCTGGGCCAGTATTGGTTAACCCTGGCGGTCCAGGAGGCTCAGGTACATTCTTAGCCAAAGTTATTGGAAAGCAATTACAGACCGTCGTCGACTCCGCCGAGAATCCCAATTCCATGGTAACTTGGGCAGAGAAGAATACATCATCAGCAAAGTATTTCGATATCATCGGCTTCGATCCCCGAGGTGTTGGAGAAACTCAACCGGTGGCGACTTGTATGCAGGATGACCCCTCTAACTGGTCATGGATGCTGAGAGAGGACTCGGAAGGGATCCTGGGGAGTTCGGACGCTGCCCTTGGACGTTTGTGGTCCATGAACCATGCTTTTGGAGTGTCGTGCCTGAAGGCCATGGAGAGAGAAGACGGTCCGGATATTAAACAATATCTTAGCACGGCGTATGTGGCAAGGGATATGCTCGAGCTTATTGAGAAGCACGCCGAATACGTTGCAAAGCGCTCTACCGAAATGGTTCCGGAAAAAAGCGTTCGAAACGGACGGGGGACAGCACATTGTACAAGACCCTCTGCCTCAGCATACACCCCCGGTGAGGCCAAGCTTCAATTCTGGGGCTTCTCCTATGGTACTTTTATAGGCTCCACCTTCGCCGCCATGTTCCCGTCACGTGTTGGCCGGCTCGTGCTAGATGGCGTCGTCGACTCAGACGAATACTTGCAGCATTTGGGCAACAACAGTATTCAGGACGCGGAAAAGGTCATGAAGTCATTCTATACATACTGTGCTCGCGTTGGATTCTTAGGATGCCGTCTTGCGCACCCGGACCCATCCCCCTCTGCAATCGAGGCCCGTGTGCAAGGCATTCTACAAAGTCTGTACCACAACCCGCTCCCTGTCTCCTCATCGAACGGACCGGACATCGTAACCTTCTCGGATCTGAAGAAAGAGATGTTCCGTGCTCTCTATTTCCCAGGTGAATCTTTCGCTCCCCTCACCCAGCTCCTCTGGAAACTGGAAACCGGAAATGGGACTGAGTTCGCCCAAAACCTGCGTCCATACCACGTTTACTCCTGTCCGCTTCCCAATGGCAACTCTTCGACGCCTCCGACCCCGCCTGTCCCCTCGCAGGTTCCCATGACAGCAATTCTCTGCTCCGACGGTGACAACATCAGCAACACATCTATATCTACTTTCTCCCAGCGCCTGGCGCATCTTCAATCCATATCTCCTACTTCGGGCGCCATATGGGCCATGCATACCCTCAAATGCGCATCCTGGCCCATCCGAGCGAAGTACCGCTACAGGGGCCCATTCACGGGGATCAAGCCTGCGAACCCGATCCTCTGGATTGGCAACACGGCGGACCCAGTTACGCCGCTTGCTAATGCGAGAAAGATGAGTAAGGGCTTCGAACGGAGCAGGGTTTTGGTTGAGGATGTTAGTGGGCACTGCAGCATCAGTAGTCCTGGGGCTTGTACGTGGGCATATGTCAGAGGATATTTTCAGTGGGGAAGATTGCCAGAGGAGGGGACGGTATGTACGATGGAGGATGGGGAGATGGGAGCGGAGGAGGTGGAAAAGATAAAAAGCGCGAAGCAAAAAGCCGGGAGGTATCTCAGGGAGAACCTGGAATTCTTTGGGGTTGCTGAAGCTCCAAGGCGTATGGGTTTGGGTTTATAAGGATCATCAAGGTTACAGACTCATGAATTATGACTTTTCAGTTTTTGATTTTGGGAAGGTTGGACGGACAAAAGTCCTTTTGTTTCTAGAGCAATTGACCTACTTCGACAGGTGGGACGTAAACGGGCAATGATTAATTCATTGACGTTCAACATTCCGGAAGTTACGTGTTATAACGTAATCAGATTATATATATGGATGGACCCAATGTTCACCCCTTCTTCTGTGAGGAAGTTCGACTTTCCTACGTCATCACCACACTTTAGAAATCATCGAGCTTTGCGTTGACCACATACCTTTTATACGTAGAATACGGAACGTCATTTTATGTTCGTTAGCCTGTTGTCCATACCGGGCTCAATGCCTGAGCGGCTCTCCTACGTATATGTAAGCGTAAGCACGACTGCACACGACAGTTCGGAATGATCAAACTGGATTTAACCTACCACCCCAAAGAATCCAGCAACGCCATTTTTCATTGCCTGGGCGTCTCTGGAGACGAGCCTGACTGATTGGCTGTGGGAGTCTGTCTTTTGTGCAGAATGCGGCCGAAGCAAAATTCAGGTATCAACGCTGCAAAGTGGTAGGTAGCTTTCAACTATCTGTTCTTACTTGGCACCGTATATGCCTATTATATTGTTACTATCATCTATCCTTACTTCTGGCTTA
Source organism: Delitschia confertaspora ATCC 74209 (assembly GCA_010093945.1). Taxonomy (NCBI): domain Eukaryota; kingdom Fungi; phylum Ascomycota; class Dothideomycetes; order Pleosporales; family Delitschiaceae; genus Delitschia; species Delitschia confertaspora. Next base: position 61,844 of record ML993875.1, read on the forward strand.
GCGATTCGGAGAAGGTTAAAGAACCATCTCTCAAACTCATGCTGTTGGTTGGAGTCTCCAAACAAACTCTAGGGTATATATAACCTTCTATTCCGTTAGAACAACGTACTTCGCCTGCAAGTTGGGGGCTTTGGGACGCACGCCTAGGGTTGTTTGCTTGATTCCGGAGTTCACTACAACGAAAGAGGAAACCTAAGTTTTGGTACTATAGACAACTCTAGAGGCGATTTATGCTCTAGAACTGAATAGAATATAATTCGTAGATACATATAAGTAGAGTGGCATCAAAGCACCGCGTAGCTAGTAAATAATAGGTACAGATCTCCTATTTTGCTATCTTATCCCGCTACTGAAGAAGACCTGTGTCGGGCTCTAGGGGAACCGGTGCCGACATAACCAATAAAGTGGTCGGTCCCCTCGGTCGATGCTCGTGCCTAGAAATTGTATAACCCCAGATCAGGTGTTCAACTTCATCGGATTCATGTTTCCCGTATACAGCAGAAGAGTCGATACACTACCATTCACCTTGTCAACGTCAGCGCCACCTCAGCTACCTTTATGTTGCTGTTATTTGGGACTTCATCCACTCAAGCTGCGGCGTCTCACCCCAATTAAGGCCATATCGACATCGACCTTGCCCGTTGCGAGTAGTAACTACAATGTCAACGAACCCCTTATCTGCCGTATACGACAGTGTTATTTTTTGTTTTTGTCCGCTTTTATAATGTCAGCGCCCGTCCCGAAAAACAGCTCAACCGTCGGTATATTTTCCCACCATAGTGCTTTCATCAGCGGCGACCCATCATTTTCATCTGCCATATCGAGGTTAACTTTGCCCGTGTCAAGGATTAATATAACTGTCCCTTCGTGTCCAACCATTCCCGACCAACATAATCCCGGATTTTATATTCTGCGTTATGATCAACCTTACCGGTTTCTAGTAATAGCTAAACTACAGCCTCTCTCCCACTCTTTGCGACCATGATGAGCACAGGACGTACACGACGATGGTCTGTAGAATGTCTTCTCCAAGGCTTCAGATCTCTATCAATGTCATCTTCCCTAAGAATCAGCTTCATTATAGTTTCATTTTCATATTCCGTTGTGCTCATCGGCATGAACTTTTGTTAACATCCACCTTGCTTCTAAGCAGTAGTTCAACCATCCTCTCTAGGCCCGAACGCACCACATATGACAGCGGTGTTTCCTGGTATTTACCTATGCAATGGGCGCCAACCTTCTCAAGTGTAAGTAGTAGAATGGCTATCACCTCGTTTTTCCTATGATGTAGCCCTTGTGGTAGCAGCGTTCTCCCTTCACCATCATAAGAGTTAATGTCAACCCCGTCCACTTCGCTTAGCAGCTTTACTATAGCCTCAGGCCGCTCCATTACTACCCACATTAACGGCTTATCTCCCTCATTATCTCTTCAGTTGGCACCAGATAGGCCGACTCGAATTCCATTGCCTGCTGTAGTGCTATCCTAGCGATCGAGACAATCTTATGCTTCCTAGCCTCAGACTGGAGTTCCAAAATATATAATCCAACGTCGTTGTGAATCTTCGCAGGTTCCAGAGCATTCCAGTTATATTTTCGCTTGAGCTCTTCAATCCTTGTAATGGCCCTATCGTATAATTTCAACGTGCTGTAGATGCCAAATACCCAAATTCTGGTCAGCTGATCGCACCTCATGACCTTATACCGTAATATATGACCATAGAATATCCCGTGCCTGAGTCCACTTCCTTTCTCTTCTAAATGTTCACACCAAGGCCTTGAGCTGTATGAATTCGTCCGAAAGTGAAGAGAGCAAAGATCCTGAATTGAAGGGAGGTTTCACACTGATCAGAGCATCTTCTCGCGATATTGACCAGCCCACGTAAAATCCTCGACGAGTCGATCGGTATGGCTGTTAGCCAAGCTGAAGAAAGCGCATGCTCTGATAGTAGAAACGACTTCTTCCGCAACATCGTTTCCAATGTTCTGTACAACGTTGACGCCTTTCAGATTCTCTGTAATGCTCGGAAGTGCCTCAATAAAGGAGGTAAAAATATTCTGAGCGGTCATCGCGAGGGAGCGAGTTATCGGTCTGTACTTAGAGTAAAACTTGTGTCTGGCTCAGCTGCTGTATATGCTCAAACCGGAGGAGCAACCTTTCTGTTATCGGAACGGGCATGGGTGGACAGGGTTTGGACACTTGCCTACTTCTCTGCTGTGGATATTATCGTAAAGAGCCTTATGGTGTTGCTTCAGGTCCCAGAGATAGTATATTCTTTCTGGCTGTATTTGTCCTTCATCGGACTCGAAAATCTAGTGGATACTTTTCTGAAAAGTAAAAGGGCCACCAACAGTCTTTCCTCCTTTTTCAAGCATACTCTCATTGACCCAGCTCATAAGCCCAGAGTTGTCTTCATCTTTCCGTGATCGATTGGCCATTAATCTCCAATATGTCGGATTAAAAGATGGACCGGAAGAGGGTTGGCCTCAGACAAAAGTGGACTTGCGTAACAGTTCAAAGTCCAGCGAAGGCCGCAGAATTTCTGCATTATACGGTGAGTAGTGCCAGGCGAGAGTCAATGAATGTATATCGTACTACGGATTGAATCGCAGCTTGCAGTTTCAGAGGCTTCGTCCCGGGCGGTGGAGCCCAGCACTGAGAAACTGCCCTCACATTATCATTTGTTAGACACGCCAGCCATAACCTGTAGCATAACAACATTTTGGCCAGGTTCTGGGACAGATTTGAGTAAAATTGCTAGAATAGCTACCCTCGACCATCGTGGCCCATTTGACAAGGGCGTTTGCGCACTTACTCTCTCTTTGCCCGTGCACGCCGGCCAAGCACCACTCCCATCGTTGTTGGCCTCGATTTGCGCATTATGCTTCTGCCATAAGCTTCTTATTGATCTTCTCGAGCTATTTCATGGCGCTCTGATGCTAATCAAGCGAACTTTTCGTCGTCTTCGCCAATAGTTCAGGCAAATTCGCTGGCAGACGATTCGTCGTCATTATACTTCCTCAGCGTGTTTTCGATCCTGGAAGTTCCACAATCTAGTCCCTGGCCTTCAACTTAAATTTGGAATGTTCAGTCATTTAGAACATTTGTGGAATCCCCCCAGACGCTGGTTCCGAAATAAGGACCGGACAGCGGCCATTATAAAAGTGGCACTGAATTAGAATAATGCGACAGAAGCGTGAATTTCACGTATACCGGTAAACTGTAGTATGAAGCCGACCACCGATAGTTATATTTCTGGAAAGACATAAAGCTTCCTCCTCCGTAAATATTCCTCTTTCCAGGAGGTTGGTACTCGGGCAGCCTTTCTCTCCATTGTCCCATTCCTTCATGATTTCGGTCCTTATACGGAAAAACAGTTACAAATTTTGATGACATTTCCCTTCAGTTGTCCAAAGGCCAGTCAGACGCATCACGCTGATCTCTTTTTATTTTTGGTGAAGACTCAGAACTTCGCATTGAGGGTCTCGTATACGCTTTTGATGCATTAAGTACTACTACAGCTTCATAAAGTCAACGGTTTCATTTTTTGGAGGAGTGACGGTGGAATCAATGTGTACTTTTCATTGCGTCTTTCTTTAGACACCATGGGTAGATAGTCTGCACTGTAGACATCCAACGGTTTTCAATCCACTCAATGCAAGCCGCATACCTTAGCGGCACAACTGGTTTTGAACACAGTCAAATTTTCTTCGTAAATCAGGACTCTCCTCCTCTCCCCGTTATCTTGTTCTTCGCACATTCTCGATTTCTCTATGAGGGTAGGGTTGTTTTCTTTGTAATCCATTTACTTTCTCACAATTATAACCCAGGCCAACATAATCATCCGGATTGTTGATTTTTGACATAACAGACTGTGCAAACAACCTTTTCTTTGCTCGCACACAGCAGAGTTCATCATCTTCTTTTATCTTGATTTTAAATCACAGCCCAGACACACGCATGTGCAAATAGGGCGTTTCTTCTGGAGAGACAACGACCAAACTACATACCATCGTACTCGAAAAGGGTCGATATGGAGAACGCCATCTGATTTCTATATATTTTTTTTTTCACACATAATAGAATAGATTCACCTTCAGTTTACCGGTATCACGCCTAGGCAAACACAAACACATATGATATGCCAAGTGCTCATTTTCGTCAACCTGATAGTCAATATATGATTACTGGAATGAGGATAGTCCTTTTTGCCTTTTGCGGGGACTTTGGACAAGTAATCACACTGCCAGATATTTTACTACTCGGCAGAATAGACTTCGTCAGCTTCCCTTTCAACTCATTTTTGAATTCCCTGCTGAGACGAACACATGCGCCAAAAAATCGTCCTTGTTTTGACAGCCCGACACCTAATACCATGACCACTTTATGCAAATCTTGTGTCCTGCTCTTCTCGCTATGACCTTGGGCATCGCCAAATCCCTTCTTTTGCTCACACAATGGAGTTCACCATCATTTTATAAATATTTCCTTAGAGAGACATTCCTCTAGAGTCGGGTTTGCTTTGCTCTAAGCATTTGATATTACGTGTTCATAGACCCGATTGGGAACCAGGTAGCACGTTAAATTGATTTATTATTATTATTATATATTTCCTTAAGGGGACTTACAAGACATAACGCCAGATGGTCGTCTGCTTAACAGGCTGAAAACCAACGCCACGAAGATGAACATTAAGAAAATATTGTGTTGTATTGCAGAGGTTTCGGATATACTACCGTGTCTACTAGACGTTCTGTTGCTCCATATAAGGGTCAATGATATATTTTTACTTTCTATATTCAAAGCCCCAGGCCAAAAACACACCACATGTCCGGATCACCTTTTTGGCAAACCGGCAACCAACGCCATGAATTTCACATGGGACGGGTTCTTTTCGTGCGCCTCTTGCGGGTTTTGGGGACATATAACTCTACCGCTGGACTTTTTGTTGCTCCACGTAACCGGTCCAACCGCCTTTTGTGATTTCACTTCCGAGATTCCAAGTCCAGACAGACACATAAGCAACGGACTCTCACTTTCTTGGAAATCCAACGATTAATACCATGATCATTGAATTTGAGGACCTTTTTGCCTGCCATAACCCCCTCCTTACAGCTCTTTAGCACCCCCCCACCGCAGTCTGATGTGGAAAAAGAAATGTGCCCGGGCAAGGGCCAAGGATGTTTATATAGATGAAAACAAGAGAACAATGCAGCATTGGAAGGCGGTGAGTAAGGTCAGCAGTCATCCACACCACACCGCACATATGAAGAATATCATGACATAATGGACCATTTGATTCCACAATTTCTACCTACACCGCACCCAAACTCCCTGCCACGTCCTGAAACATCTCATCATAGTGACTCCTATTAACAAACTCCCCAGTCTAGTTCACCCTACCCCTCGACCAGGCAGTCCCAAATGCCCAAAGACCGTACGTAGCCAACAAACTCAATCCAATTGGCAGCGGCTTTCCAGACCTGATGGCACGGGGGATTGAGCTACCAGCCAGAACGATGGAGGCAAGGAGGGCGAATTCCACGCCGTAGGGAGTATTATTGCGGATGCGGAGGGCACCAAGGGTGTACTATTATTATAACGTCAGAGCTGAAATACTCTCTATTATAGAGATGTTGGTGAAGTTGGAGAGGTATGGTATAAATGGTATGGATGGTGTCAGGGGGACTAACCAGTGTTCCAACTGTCACACCTGCTGCGACTGAGGGAACGGAGCCGGTGCGGACGTAACCTGTAATACCGCCACCGGCGGTCAGGGCACCGAGAACGAAGGCGATTGTGTCAAGAGGAGCCTATGAAGTGTTGATTAGCAGCCAATATGTGATATTTATGATAGATAGAAAGAGGAGAGCTGAAATGCAGTGGGTGACATTGAACGGTGCTAATACAACTTCATCGAGGGGAATGCGTACCATTGCAGTCGTATTGGCACAGTTCAGAGGTTCGTGAGATTAGTACTGATCGGTGAAGAAGCTTGATGAAGTTGAAGCTGATGTCCGAAATCGATGATGTCGCCTTTGAAGCTCCCCACATAAACAAGCTCCCGCTCCCCGCAACCCCCGATGACCGAGCTCTCCGCTCCGCCCATCAGGAACAAGTGCAAACCATCCAAACTTATGAAGCACAGACCCTGAACTTCTGCTTTCTGGCCTCAAGCTCAAGCTGTCCATCAATTGGCGCCAACACCAATCCCTCTCTTAACTACCACCGCTACTCTAATTCCGTCCAAATACACAGAAACGGGCTCAATTTCTTCAATCCGCTACAATGCCGCCCAAATCCCGCGTCTCTGCAATCCCCACCCCCAAAGACCCAGCCATAACCTCCCCCTCAACCTTCAAATCCACCTCCTCCACCTCCTCCGCTGGTGGCCCAATAACCTTCGGTCACAGCTCCTCCACCCCCTACACGCCTAAACCCTCTACCAATACCCCCTCTAAATCCTCCTCCACCGCCGCCGGAAAGTCCGCAAGTGCAACGAGTACGAAACAGCAATTGGACCCCCACAATGCCGGAGACGTGCTGAACAGTATTTGGAGGAAGTATATGGAACAGACACCACAGAGGGTGAAGCTGATGGATGCGTTCATGGGGTTCTTGATTGTCGTCGGGGTGTTGCAGTTTTTATATTGTTTGATTGTTGGGAACTTTGTGAGTGCTCTATCTTATGCTCTCTCTCTTTCCCCTCATTCCTCTCCTTCATCTTCGTTCTCCTTCAATTCATTTCTATGTTGCTAACCGGATAACAGCCCTTTAACGCATTCCTCTCGGGCTTCAGCGCAACCGTCGGTCAGTTCGTCCTCACTGCCTCGCTCCGCATCCAGACGAACCCGGAGAACAAGAGTGAGTTCGGCAGCATATCGAATGAGCGGGCCTTTGCGGACTTTGTGTTTGGGAGTTTGTTGCTGCATTTCTTTTGTGTGAACTTCATCAACTAGGAGATACCACGAGGCATGGAAAGGGGCAAGGGTTAGAGGGAAGGAGAACCGGATGTATGTAAGGATGAGGGACAGAGTTGCGCTAAAGTGACCTTTGCGCTTGTAAAGAGGAATCTGGCGAAATGGTGTGCTTATTCCAAGGGACAGAGTTGCGCTAAAGTGACCTTTTGTGCTTGTAAAGAGGAATCTGGCGAAATGGTGTGCTTATTCCAAGGGACAAAGTAGTACTATTCATCTTCCAATACTCTTTAGGTGGAAATGACATTTCTTTTGAACAATAATTTGATTTGATACATGGCATTTGGTCTATGCTGTGCTCTATCTTGATATGCGAGTAGAACTATGCTAAAGTGGACAGGTGCGCAGTTTGAGGAGGGGGAGGATCATATAGCCCAGTCGTGCCTTCCTTGACCAAATGGGTGCATATGTACGCCTTCCCAAGCTGAAACTCCATGACATCCTAGTTATTTCAGTCTTCTGCCGTCTCTCCTGTTTTACCCTCCTTTCTTCTCGCTTCACTCTTCACACGTCTCCCTTTCATTTGGACAGGTTCGGAGTGCTCATCATCCTCTTCATTCCGGTCCTTGCCAAGCACCGTCTAAAGCCCTTCAAAATACCCCCTCCCTCTTTATCCCTTTAAACTACTTTGCTACTGTTCCAACCCAAATTCTCCCCTCAACGCCTCCCCAACTCTTCGAATGGCCTCCTCAATCTTCTCACCAGGCGCCGCGGCGTACGTAGCCCGGAAAAACAAGGCATCGTGTTCCTCCTCATGACTAGCGTAGAACCAACTGCCCCTCATGATCATCGCGCCGTGGTCGATGACTTTGAGAAAGATCTGTTCTTCGAGCTCTTCAATGGTTTTGGAGCTTGCCTGCGGGTGTTTCTTATACTCAATCTTCAACCAATGAAACATCCCCGCCATCGGCGGCTTCCAGCTCACAATACTCTTCGGCAAATACTTCTCACAAGCCGCGAGTATAATATCCCGGCGCTGCGTATATGCCATGCGAATATGAATAAGCCAGTCTAAGTAACCTTCATGGCCCCAATGCTCGTCGAGCAATTTCCAAACTACGAGTTGGCTGATACCGGACGGGCCCTGTGTGGATACGTCGGCGTGTTTCTGATAGCAGGATACTAGTTGTTCTGAGGCGGTGACCCACCCAATTCTCGATCCCGGCGCTAGGACTTTGGAGAAGGAATCGAGGCGCATGACGCGGCCGTCTGTGTCGAAAGAGAGGTAGGAGGGGACTAGGGACTGCAGAAACTCGGCATGTGAAGCTGGGGGAGGCACGTCTGGCGTATTTGGACCGGTGTACGGTTGCATTTGGAGGAAATAGTATGGTTCGTCTTCGATGATGATCAAGTCATGCTTCTGGGCCAACGCGTAGATGGCTTTCCTCCTCTCCAGGCTCTGTGTCGCACCCGTAGGATTCTGCCCCGTCGGCACCGTATACAACAAAAATGGCTTCCGAGCACCCCTAATTTTCTCATCCCAGGTACTCAGAATATCGTTTAAGGAAGAGGGAAGAAGGCCTTCTTCGTCTACGGAAACCCCCGCCACGCGGACGCCCATCGGTCGAGCCGTTTCCACGGCTGCAGAGAAGGTGTATTCTTCGGAGAGGATGACATCTCCCGGACGCGTAAGCATACGGAATGCCATATCAAGCGCACTCGTACTCCCGATACTCATGGTGCATTTCCAGTCCTGGTACTGTGGTCTATGCACCATCTCCGTATGCTCGACAATCCATCGTAGTAACTGTGCCGATCCAGTGCCCTGGCCGTAGTTGAACGCCGTCGCAATGTCGAAGATGCTCTTGTCTTGTACGAGGTCGTGCTTCCCGGCCGTTAGTATCACGCCAGAAGTCTGCGTTTCGGGCTCGGTGAAATGGCCGACGGAGGGGACTTTGAGGGAGAGCGAGTCGAAGGGGAAGTATTCAGAAGAAGGAAGGCCGCCGCCGAGGGAGATGAGGCCAGATTTTCCGAGATATTTGGCGGCTTCTTTTAGGGAGTTGCCTTTGCGGTTGAGGGCTTCGGGGGTTATGCGGTCTGCGAAACTGTCAGTATTTACTTTTTTTTTCTTGTTTTGATTTGACGTAAAATGAAATGAGATGGAAGCTATCTAAATCTAAATATGGATTCAGGTATATAAAAGAATTAGTAGAGGTATACATACGATCCCACCGCTTAGCCTTGGGCTTATCTTCATAACTATAATGCCGGAAATTGAAACTATTCGCCGGCGCAGCTACCCCCCACTGACTCTTCTCGGTCTTCCTCCGTCTTCCATAAATCTCATTCGATTTGATAGGCGCAGCCAGCGGGTCCGGAACTGTTACGCCAGCGGTATCAGTGATGGCTTTGACTTCGATTGCGGCCGGGGGAGTCATGATTGTTTAAAGAAAGACAAATGACTACAAAGGGCGTTTGTCTCGTTTTCTTTGGTGGAGAGATTGTAGTACTTGCTGTTGGACTTGATTTGATGTAAAGGGCAAGTAGAGTAGGGAAAAGTCCAATGACTCTTTTATCTGCTTCTAAAATGTCATCATCACGCCCTACGCACTTATCGGGGGCAGGCTGTTAGTCATATATAAAAATGGTCTACTCATTCTAGTGGCTGCAGCTAAATGCTTCTTTTAACCTTCCGATTCGGTTATCGACGGGTTCCGTAGCTTCTGGTTGGTTGGACGGCCTTGCGTAGCCGTGCTGGACCGGAGGGCTCGGAGGGGAGGGAAGGGGGAGGGGGGGGGGGGGCCGGGGAGAGAAGCTGCACAGCTTCCGATATCGTCGCCAACAGAAGAATGACAAGTCATGTAAGACGCGAGGGGATAAGGTAACTGTCTGCAGCCTTCCTTTTGTATATCAGTTAGAGTTCGGGATGTTTTTCACGCTTTGAGAAAGACAGGTGTGTACCCCGGAGCTTTCTCGGTCCTCCCAGAGCTCGAGCTCCCCTTGTCCATGCAGGTACTTCCCCTCCTCGTCCCCCTCCTCGTCCCCCTCCTATTGACTCCTCAAATAGTACGTAAGCATTAACTCATTGTTCGCTGTGATTGGCCCACTCCTCGTCATGAGAACGCCTTCACCAAGACTTAGATGATGATAAAGCCGCTGCAATGCGTGTGTATGTGTGTCGATGAAAGCATAGCAAAAACATGACTTGCCCATTATCCAACTACGAAATGGTATTCCCAAAACAACTCCGGCGCTCCAAAAGGTATAGTTAAGGCGCCAGTCCAACAGGAATAGAAATCAGAACAAAGAGTACAGGGCAAGCCCCCATTTCGGACGAAACACCTCCATGCAGAATCGCCTGTGCAAACGCGCTTCAGGACTCCGGAAATGTATGGTTCAGACTGAAGGAAAATACATCAAACATTCCCACCTCCCAGTCCTCGCCAGAGTAGAGCGTTCCAGGACACCAGACCGATACAAAACATTAAATCTCACTCCTACATAACCACACAATTCTCGTCCTTCCCACCCCCCTCCTTCCCGCCCTTCTTAATCTTGCTCTTGCCCGGTGTAACCGGCGTGGTCGCGGAATTTGGATCACCGGACGCTGCTGCGTGAATGATTGCAAGTCTAGCTTTCGCCCGCTCGTCGCCATGGTCCGCGGCTTTGACATACCAGACATTGGCCTCGAGGGGGTCGCGGCGGCACCCGATGCCCATTTCGGTAAAGTAGCCGCAGGCGTATTCGGCTTTGGGGAGGCCTGTTTATCGTTAATACACAATCTATACTATCTAATCTTCACTGTGTATGAAGGAGGAATTGGGCTTCTGTGGCTTACCATGCTCTGCAGCCCTCTTCGCCCACTCATAGGCTTCGTTTTCGTCTTTTTCCAGAACGGGTTCTGCACCGACCATGTACCATGCGCAGAGGTTCATCATGGCTTCGGGAATATCAGCCTGGGCGGCGCAGTTGTAATAGTGAACGGACAGAGCCGCGTCTTTTGGGCAGCAGAGGAGGCCGTGCTCGTATGCTTCTCCCAGTCTCAACGCGGCTTGTGCGTTTCCCAGCTCTGCGGCCTTAGTGTAGAGTTGCGCAGAATAGGCCTCGTCCTTGAAAATATCTTCGCCGTACCCATTCTCATGCAACTGCCCCAACTCAAAAGGCGCGCTGTTGTATTGAACGTCGGCGTTTTCCGTCGCTCGCTTGAGCCATTTCACACCCTCTCGATACCGATTAGCCAACCCCATATCGCCCGTCAAACACGCCTTACCCAGTCTTGTCGCAGCTCCCGGATGGTTCTTCGAGGCCGCAGCACGGTAAAACTGCACCGCTTTAGCGTAATCCTTGCGGCAGCCCCAGCCAAACTCGTAGCAAAGTGCTGCGCGGTATCCAGACTCAGCGTGACCGTGTTTGCTGGCCGCGACAAAGAGTGGAAACGCGCGATCATAATCGGGCTTGTCTTTGTTGAAGAGTCCTGACGCGTAGCCGTCGCCTAGGTAGTACTGCGCAAAGGGGTAACTCCGGTCGGCTAGCCGCTGGAGAATCTGTCGTGCTTCGCGGAGGAGGTCCACGGGATCCAACCCGTGATTGTCGATCTCGCCGCCTCCTGACGCCATGACTTCTTGTGCGACCTGCACCATTAATAGCGCGAATTCGTACTGTGCCCCGTTATCCTGCGTCTTCTTCACATTTGCTCGGTACATGTCCAGTGTCTTCTTCCTGTCCAAAAGCGACGCATTCGCTCCGACTGCATGTCGAAGCTGAGCATTATCCAGGTTCGGGGCTGGTGCCTCCTGTTGCGAGTAGGGAAGGTTCAAAAGGTCGATATAGGAGGTCGGCCTGTTCTCGGGAGACCGACGGTTCGCGGACAGCTGTCGTCCACTGTTTAACTGCGATCCATTGGACACCGGTGACCCCCCCACCGAGAGGTGCCGGGAATGTGTACGACCGCGAAGGTTCAATTCCGAACCCAGAGCGTATGCGGAGTTGGGTCTCGGAACCGTGGTGGGGGGTACGCGGAGTTCTGATCCATAATTGAAGTTGTTGTAGCGTTGGCTACTCTGGTCACTGGCAGAGGGATGTGATTGCTGAGAGTCGGAGCTCGGTGAGTGCAAAGCGTCACGGGGCAGCATTGAAGGAGCAAGCGAACTATGTTCCTCAGAATATTGTTCAGACGACAATCCTTCCGGTTGTTGCGCGCAATGCATTGGCTGACCATCTGCAGACGTATAAAGAGACTCCTCGCCCGGTGGCAAATATACGTTTTCTATGTACGCTGTATGTGAATGTCGCGGGTTGTAGGAGACATCGTTGATGTTCAACTGATGGAGAGGTATATCCTTTGTTACTGCGACCGTACTTCCCGAGTCTCTATTCCCCAGCCGATCTGAAGTCGCTGCTGAAGCACTCCTGGAATGTCCTGTCGAGCTGGGAGCCAAAGAGGAACCGGATTGTCTCGAGTCGCGACCGCCTGCTACTGTATCCTCAAAATCCCTCACGTTGAACAGTGTCGGACCTTGCAGAACAATGGCGGGCTGCTGCGCACCAGGAAATGGTTTTCGGGGAATAGATTGCCTAGGACTGCGGGAACTTGACGATAGGGAGTCGGAGGGAGTAGTGGATACTGCATCCTTCGGGGGGACAGGCGGTAGCGTCTTGTTAGATATTGCGGGGGCCGCATCTTCGTAAGCCATGGCCATAAATGTTTCGGGGAACTTCTTCCCACTCTATAATATGCTCTGCAAGTATCCAAGGTCTACTGATCGCTCTCCCTTCAGTATGTTTCGTCCGGAAAAAGGTTTAAGGTATGCTGGCTCGGATCACGGAATTAGGCGATAACCGTTTGGAGGAAGGTTCGCGGAAGGACGGGGGCGGAACTAGAGAGTCCGGGTTTCTCTAAACTACCATTCCGGTCAGTAAGAAACCACGGAGAGATGTGCGGGAAGGTTGGAATGAGAGTTCGGTCTGTACCGGTGTATGCGGCTAGTTTGCCCCTTGAAGAGATCTGAATGCAGGGCAGCGAACGGCGAACTCACATACAGAAGAAAGGCGCGTGCCACTGCCAGTTTTGGTGATGCTGATAACGACGCCGAGAAACCCTAAATATAGGGAGAAAAGTGCGCAAAACGTGGCGCTCGCCGGATTGATATTGGGACTGACAGGAGGAGCGGAGTTGAGGGCTGCTGTTCAACCTTTTCGGCCCGGCCACCCCACACTCCACACCAGCTTTCAATAAAATGAATCTAGTACGTTTTGGTACGGAGGCGGGAATAAACTTCGCGTCTTCGGGAGTCTGGATGTTTTAAGAAACCCGGCGGTGAATTGGCATATATAACGGGCTCTGTAAGTATGGCTCGGAGGTGTTCGGAGTAATGTCTGGACAGTTCACACTGTAACGCGTGGACGACCGGTGAGAATGAGGAGCACTGCGTGGTAAGACTGGGAAAACGAAATAGGATTCAGGTGGATGGATCGAAAAGGTACTTGAGTATAATTATGGAGGCGAGCGCATTGATATTTGATGCCATGAGAGCCCCCCATGGACATAGCGGCAATACGAGACAGTCTCTTGCAATCGTGACGGATAGGGTAGTCGGGGCTTGCTGCTTGCCATCTTGGGCCGGCAAAACAGCAGCATTCGTCACCGAAGATGACAGATGTGGGTTTGTAGATGGAATTTGGAGGATAACTGGCTAGGTGATGGGATGGGGGGTTTGGTTCGGGGCTGTATGCAACAATATGCAACAACAGGAATGCGGCTGTTGCGTCCTCACTCAAGCATCCCCTCCTCCTCCCCTCCTCCTCCCCTCCTCCTCTCCCCCTCCCCCTCCTTCCCACTCTCCCATCTGAAATGAATGGCATGCCTTCGGCCTCTCTACTTGGGACAGGGCCACTCCATTAGCCATTTATGCCGGGCTTTGTTTCGATGCTAAACAGGTTCCAGTGATCATCTGCTACACGAAACATCTCGGTTATGGGATAAGCTGCTGCGTGATCACGAGTAGTTATATATATATGTATCAGTATTAAAATTGACGGAGGGGCTAGCGTAAGCCCCGTAATAGGTACAACGTCGAGACTGTTGGCGATCATGGCAATAAAAGAGCCAGATGGCGCATAAAAGCAGACCTTCTCGCTGCTAAGCTGGATTCGAGAACTCAACGGGCGAATGTCGCCATCCGATTACAATTAAGGAGGGTGACATGCCATGTACGGGGGAGTCGTAAGGCTGACTAACGCACCTCGTGTTCACGCCTCACTAGGTAAAGAAATCAATAAAATGCAGCACTTGTAAATAAAGACAGGAATAATCGTAGACAATGAAACTTTGTTTGAGTAATGTTCTGAAATGATGACAGAGTAGTACCAAGTGGCGAGATTATAGAAAGGAAGTGCCATGGACGGTGCGCCGGATCGATATTTCATATCATCTGACGCAGTTGAGAGAATTGAATAAGACAAAGTCTATGAGGGAATTCAATAAAAGGAGGTGGGAGGCCACTGAGCACGAGAATAGTAACCCGTGTGGACCGTACCTATTCTATTCCTATTATATATAAAGTGCGAAGGCTGCGGATCACCAAGCGGACTATGGCATCGCGCACATGTGCTGCGGAGAAAGTGCGCGGACACAAACATCACCAAGCAATACACCAGGCAACACACCAAGGAACACACCAAGGAACATACCAAGGAACGCACCAAGCAATACACCAACGCCAATTACCATACTGCTGGAGATAAAAAAAACCCGCAACTATGGTTGAGAGAATTCACAGAGATGTCTTCGAGAAAAAAATCAAAAGCAGAATCTGAATGGTGAGGTGATAAATCATTAGAGAGGCTCTTCGACGCCACCCTATATTGGCTAGCTGTAACCTGGCCAACCAATCCTCCCAATCCGTCCCATCCCACAAATAGATTGGGCTGGGGAAAAGATCTGGCGCGGGCCCGGGGGGGGGGAGAGGGCCTCGGCCGGCGGACCAGTAGCACGCCCCGACCCTCCAGGCTGGCATCAGGGGGCTTTGCCATCGCCTCTTCATCACGGCTTGTTGCTTGGGTCACTGGCTTGCTCGGTTGTTGCGACAACTCTCAAACCACATCGCCCAGCTTCAGCAGCCTGTTCTTTCGCCTCGTCCTTGTTTTCAAAAGTCTCTCGTTTGACTGGTTTGCCTTGCTGTCGCTGTTCATGCATTCTGCCGTCACTCGCTGCTGTGGAATCTGAACATCACCAAAACCATCCCTTAGCAGAAAACATTGTGTCCCTCCCTGCAAACCCCTCAAACAAGCCAAACCGCCTCTCGCCTTACTTAGCCTTATCAGTAACATCTATTTCCGTCTTACTCGAAGCATCCTATATTTTACTTGGGAGTCTCTCACGTCTCTCTAGGTCCCAGGCGGCCTGCGTCGTCGACCTCATTACAGGTGGGCAACCGTTCCGAACCAACCCAACAACGCAAACTGACTTAATATTCCTCAGCGCCATGTCCACCTCTAGACGACCGTCACAGTCCAGGCTGGACCAAAGACATGGAACTCGTGACTCCCCACGTCGCCGTCGTCCGTCTGATCTCGAGGCTCGCACCTATGACAACTCCCCCTCACACCGTACGGGCAATTACACATCCTTTCCCAAGCCGCCTCCCTCCCCGCAAACACCTGGGGAAATGGATAGAGACCCGATGATGGGTGCGCAACCAAGGAGTAGTGGAGAACGCGGACTGGGAAGGAAACGAAGTCTCGTTCGGCCAGAGCGTCAACGTTTCGACCCCAACCACCCCAACTACCACTATCGGAAACATGCACAGAATATGTCGGTGTACCCATCCACTACTGGAAACGATCCTGTCATGGAGGACCCAATGGAGTCCGAGACCATCAGTTCGTTCAGTACCGAAGCGAAGCCTGCTCATCTCCGCAATATTTCGCAAACAACTAGTCCGTTCGATGATAAACAAGCTCCCTTGGGCGACGGTACGCGAGTCCAGCGGCGACTTACCCGCACCAAAACCGTGAAGAACCTGGAAAAGCAGCGCCAGCTAGAGAAGGAAACAATCCGGCCCCCCAGTCTGTGGAACGTTTATTGTGCAATCATCACTTTTTGGTGCCCTGATGCTATCCTCAAGTGTTTTGGGAAAGTGCAGAAAGCCCAGCAGCGTGCCTGGCGAGAAAAGATGGGCTTGATCAGTATCATCCTGTGCATCTGCGCTTTTGTCGGTTTCTTGACTTTTGGCTTCACCGAAACTGTATGCCCGACCAGTGGAGGAGAACGTCTCCGGATCAATAAGGTCGACCGAGGATTCCTGATTATGCACGGCCGCGCTTATGACCTCACGAGATCCCACCATCCACTTGCTCTTCATATTCCAGAGAACGCCAACGTTGTTTACGATCTAGGATACGGAGGCCAAGACGCAAGCTTTCTGTTTCAGAATGTCAATGGCGCATGCAAAGGCCTGATCACGGCTGTACCGAACTCCGGCGTCCCTACGAATAACAACAACGAATTGGCTTGGTATTTCCCCTGCAAAACATTCCACCAGGACGGTTCTAGCAAGCCAAACATTTCTACTCCATACTACCCCTGGTATGCTTGCCATACGTCTGACCCGGCTCGAAAGGCATATTACGGGTTGCAAAGCGCTGGAGAAGTGTACTTCACCTGGGATGATATCAGGAACTCCAGCCGGAATTTGATGGTCTGGGGAGGAGACGTTTTAGACTTGGACCTGCTGAACTGGTTCAACAGAACCCAGGTATCAGTCCCGAACAAGTTTGATGAAATTCGCCAGAATCCCTCGGTCCGTGGTATGGACGTTACGCGGGCCTTCTCCTCGAGCTATGAGAAACAAGTGGCGAAATGTTTCACGGAGATTATCAAAGTGGGCTCCATCGATACCGCTACCATCGGCTGTATCGCTTCGCAGGTCGTTCTCTACGTTTCGTTGGTGTTCATTCTAGCCATTGTAGCGGCCAAATTCGTTCTCGCTCTCATTTTCCAATGGGTCATCAGCAGGAGATTTGGAGCAACCAAGACTTCCATGGACGGTGCCGGTTCCCAGAAAAGAAACAACCAGATTGAAGAGTGGGCCGATGACATTTACCGGCCTCCTCCCAAACTTACCGATCCAGCAGGTCCTGATAGGTCTAGCAAGCGTGGCAGCCAGTTCTTGCCGTCCACCTCTAGGTTTACTAGCCCCTATTCTGTGGAAAAATCGTCGAAACGTCGCCCAAACCCCACCACCATGACCAGCCAAAGCTCTGGGTCTCGCCTGCTATCTTCCAACGC
This sequence comes from Delitschia confertaspora ATCC 74209, assembly GCA_010093945.1. NCBI lineage: Eukaryota > Fungi > Ascomycota > Dothideomycetes > Pleosporales > Delitschiaceae > Delitschia > Delitschia confertaspora. Next base: position 79,047 of record ML993875.1, read on the forward strand.
CACTTCCAACGCCTTGTACCGGCAACTGAACAGTAGCCGTGGTACTCTTCCGACGTATGACGGAAAGCCTGCGGAGAACGGGTCGAGCTTGGTGCTTCCGGGATCGACCGAGAGGTACTCGACCGTCATGAGCGAATCTGAAGGCCCTGGGCCTGCCGGATTCATCCATGAGTCGGTTGTTCCGCAACCGCCGCCAGAATGGGAACCGTTCGGTTATCCTTTGGCTCATGCTATCTGTCTTGTCACCGCTTATTCTGAGGGCGCCGAGGGAATCCGGACGACTTTGGATTCCATTGCCACTACCGATTATCCCAACAGTCATAAGCTCATCTTGGTGATTTGCGACGGAATGATCAAGGGTAGAGGCGAAGCGTTGACCACCCCAGAGATTTGTCTGGAGATGATGAAGGACCATGCAATCCTGCCTCATGAAGTCCAAGCCTACTCGTACGTTGCTGTTGCTAGTGGTTCCAAGAGGCACAACATGGCCAAAATCTATTCGGGATTCTACGATTACGGCGAGGATTCTCAGGTACCGTTGGATAAGCAGCAACGTGTTCCCATGATGGTTGTGGTCAAGACTGGTACTCCCGATGAAGCGAAGAAGAGCAAGCCCGGCAATCGTGGGAAGCGCGACAGTCAGATTATTCTCATGTCATTCCTGCAGAAGGTAATGTTCGATGAGCGGATGACGGAGCTCGAGTTCGAAATGTTCAACGGGATCTGGAAAATTACCGGCATTTCGCCGGACTTTTACGAGATCGTGCTCATGGTGGATGCAGACACAAAGGTCTTCCCAGACAGCTTGACGCATATGATCTCCGCCATGGTGAAAGATCCCGAAATCATGGGATTATGTGGGGAGACGAAGATTGCCAATAAGCGCGATTCTTGGGTTTCTATGATCCAAGTTTTTGAGTAAGTGTTTTTTTGCGATTTCACCATCGCGCCACGCGCTGACGAGTATAGGTACTTTATCTCTCATCATTTGTCCAAATCGTTCGAGTCAGTCTTCGGCGGTGTCACCTGTCTTCCTGGTTGTTTCTGCATGTACCGCATCAAGGCACCCAAGGGGGCTCAGAACTACTGGGTCCCGATCCTCGCCAACCCGGACGTTGTCGAACATTATTCGGAGAACGTGGTCGACACGTTGCACAAAAAGAACCTACTTTTGCTTGGTGAGGATCGCTATCTCTCGACGCTGATGTTGAAGACTTTCCCAAAGCGTAAGCAGGTCTTCGTACCGCAGGCAGTCTGCAAAACCACGGTACCCGATAAGTTCAGCGTCTTGCTTTCACAGCGTAGGCGATGGATCAATAGTACGGTTCACAACCTGATGGAGCTTGTACTGGTGCGAGATCTCTGTGGTACCTTCTGCTTCAGCATGCAATTCGTCGTGTTCATCGAGCTCGTCGGAACGCTAGTGCTGCCAGCAGCCATTGCATTTACTATTTATCTAAGTACGTTATTTCCGCGGCCCGATCGCGCACACGTATGCTCATCTTTATAGTCGCTATTTCGATCAAGGCCGCCATCTTGCACACCGAGGCGCCTGTAATTCCTCTTGTGCTCCTGGCGCTCATTCTTGGTCTTCCGGCTGTCCTCATCGTTTTGACTGCGCATCGATGGTCTTATGTCGCCTGGATGTTGGTCTATCTCCTGTCGCTGCCGATTTGGAATTTTGTTCTGCCGACGTATGCGTACTGGAAATTCGACGACTTCAGCTGGGGCGACACGCGCAAGACGGCGGGAGAGAAGACGAAGAAGGCCGGGCTGGAATACGAAGGAGAATTCGACAGCAGCAAGATCACAATGAAACGGTGGCATGACTTTGAAGCTGGTAAGTCCCTTCTTCCTTCGATGAGTGATACCGATCCTGCAGACACTGACTTGGGCTTCACCAGAGCGGAGACTAAAAGCTCCCGGAGGCGGATGGTCGCAACAATCGACGTCGGGTGGGGGATGGGGACCACCGCAACAACAGCATGGGGGATACGACCAGTACTATGATCCTTAATTTTGCATGGTGGCGTCGGTTGGGAGGGTTAAAAGCTGTTGTGGGCTTCCTGCACGGCACACTGAAGATTGCATTTCGTGCTACTTAAGGGTGATGCATCGTCCCTCTCTATATAGTGGAGATCTGTATTTTCAGCATCGGTTCGGCGACTTTGATGGCTTTTCATGAACGAGGCAGGCTTGATCTGGGGATGCTTTTCATTTTTTTTTTTTTTCATGGTACATTAGCGCTCTAACTTCTCCCCTATAGCTGGGGCCCCTTGTGATAGTAGTAATTCATGGTTTCAGTATTTTCCATTGTGTGAGGCTTCACACGATGGCTGACCGTTTTGTCGGTTGGGGATCTTGTGCTACACCGTCTGACGGACTTTCAAACTCGCTTGTTTGCTCACTTGGCTGAACGGCGACCACATCCTCTCCCTTCGACGAGGAACAGCCCTGTCAATCTCGCATACCCAGCTCTGTAAAAGAATTGGCCCAACTCACTCTCAGCAGTCTGCCGTGCCACCGCCCTCCACTTTGAGAAAGGGAGGAAAGACAGCGACTTGTCACGCCCCGAAGCAGCGCGAGGTGCAGATGTCGTTGTTCGCTGCTGAGGGGGGATAGCTGTACTGGTTTTTGTTACAGCCTTCTACGATGGTTCTTCTGTCTCCATGGGACCACTGAAAAAGGAGAAAACCAAAACACCATTGCGGAAAAAAGAAAAATAGAGTTAAATTTTAAGCTTCATCAAACGGTGCTTCCAGGGGCACACACACACACACACACGCACACACACTCTCTCACACTCACACTCACATATAGATACGCACTCTTACACACACACACAAGTGACAGTTTATTATATTCCTCCACCGACTAACCCCCCATGTCTCCCAGTGTCTCCCCATGGCTCCCCATGTACTTCGTTTCTGTACCCTTCGTGGCCGGCCAGTACTACTCCATCGCAAGTGTGAGAGATGTGTATTATGCATAGAGAGGCCTCAGTAGGACAAAGAGGGAACACAGCTCCAGACTGCCAGGTCGATGGACAAAACAGTTCGAGTTCTTAGGGGAGAGACCCGGGGGCAAGCGGGCAGCCATTGAGCAGGATGCTGTGCCTGCTTGTGTTGCCGTGCGAGCTGGCAGTGACCGTTCACCTCATGAGTGCCTTCGGCAGGGTCTGGTATGGAGCGTTGTGTGTTGCTGATTTGGCCGTGGTTGTCAACGTGGTTGTGTTGCGATGATGTCTGGGCTGTGTGATGGGGGGGGAGGAAAGTTGCCCAGCGCCCGCTTGTCCCTCCCCGCCCCTCTCTGGCTCCTCCAGCTCATGTCCCCTCGTCCCCTCGTCCCCCGCCCTTCTGTGGCGACATCGCATCTCCCCTTCTATCGAGACATCCCCCTCCCCCATGCTATTCAACGTTGACCCCCTTCACCGTTTCACAAAACCCGCCAGCAACACTGAGCACGTTACCAACTCCCACGTCGGCCTGCGCTGAGCGACCACCAAAGGCGTGATGAACGCTGAGGCAGCAGAATAACGCTCATCCTCGATCTCTATTCACCTTGTCACGGTTTTGGATCGCCCGTTGAACACCCTCATATATATCTTTTGAACATATTCTATCCTTTTTTTTTTATGTTGGATGAAGAAAACTCTTTGCTACCTGCGCCCTTCATCTTCAGTTCGCAGCACAAAGACCCCATCACCTGCGGGCCCTGCATTCACTCGCCGAACAGCCAATACTCTACTGCATATACGCTATTCTGAGCGCTATTCCCCATCAACTGTTCCCTTGGCTCTTTTCGCCCTTGGAGCGCTTCCGACTTCAAACGTCTGAAAGAGGAGAAGGCTCGCGTTCAGAGTCCAACCGCAGACCCCACATCAATATCACCCTAACCTCAGCCATCATCCACGTCATATGCAGTGAGCCGACGGGAAGCAGCGAGACAATAGAACCCCAGAGGGAGATCTTCCTTTGTCTATTATATACATTCACAGCCATTCATCACTCTCCCTACCTATCTGCGTCGCTGCCTTAACTCGCCTTTAAATACCAGGATCATCAACGTTGCATACTCGCGGCCCACCCCGCCGTGTTCTGCAGCCATCGTCGACCGCCTCAACGCCTCCCGCAACTCCCGACCACGTCCCAAACTCTTCCACTCATATACCAATATATTGTGCTCGCCGACTCTCCAGCTTTACCCGACTACCGCTGCTCTCCCAAATTTTGAGAAACAAACATAAATCTTTTAAGACAGAAAAGTCAAAACTTCGTGGCCTCAATGGCCAGCTCCCACGCCCCGTTCGTAGGCATCCATGGACCGGGAGTCACTACACCGGCTCACCATCACACCATTCACCACTCATCCATTCAGTCACCGCTTGCGCAAGCCACGCCGGCCGGATCCTCCCCACAAACGCCTCTCCAGTGCAACGAAGACCACCCTTCAAACTCTCTAGACACCAGGCCCTCCACAGCCGTTTCGGCGGGGGAGTACCAGGCCTGCGAAGACCAGCAGCCGGGGGGGATATCGTTGTTTGGTGGAGAGGAGAACTCGGAAAGCGGCTTGCTGGATGCGGTAGCGGCGTTGAGCAATATCAGCGAATCTCAGCTTGACGGCGGGTCTGCACCAAACGGTTTATTCCATACCGTGTCCCAAGACAGCATGGCGGCCTTTCCACCCTTGAGCGGACTGTCTATAGAGGAGGTGTTGGAAGGGCCGTCTTCGGCGGCCGACGATTTGCTACTTAGTGTGGCTGAGACATCTTCAGTCCCACCTTCGTTCTTCGTGCCGCCTCTTTGGCCAGCCAACCTGCCGTACGTTCCACCAGGCTTTCCCTCAGACTTCCATGACCAGGATTCGGATATATACGACGACGACCTGCCCCATGTTAAAGACCAAACTAATCACTTCCTCGATGTGTCCGTCTTTGTTCGAAGACATATGGAGGTTCCGAGGGATGGCATACGCCGCGATCTCAGCCTTATCGAACAGCCGAAAGAGGTTACACGAGATGACCTGGACGGGGACCGGTGCGACATACAGGGTATCAACTGGGAGAAATTGGGTCTGTCGAGGGAATGGGTCAGGACGAAGAGGTCAAAATTCGAGTCTGATAAGAGGCTTAAGGAGAGATTGAATCCGGTTCCGGGAGCGAGTAGGCGCATTCAAACGGTACGTACAACATGGCTCAGGGACCAAGCAAGACGCCTACATTCTCTATGGCATTGGCTTGGAGCTTCATCGTTAGCACGGCTGCCTTACCAGGCCAGCTGTTTTCACCATTTCGGTGTTTATATCCATTTGGGATCATACATGATTTGGATATCACATTGGTCGTAGTGCTTGTGCTAACGAATGCTTCCCAGCCTGCTCACAGGGTACCGAACTGTGAGAATTACTATTCTTTTGTGCGGAATAATACAACGCATCGGGCACATTATTCGCATTTCCAGCTGAGGAATCTGCTTGCGGCGACTTCGACCAACGACATCTATTATGCGACGAAGCAGAAAGTCATGTGGACGGACGGATACGGAGGCCCAGCAACCTGTGTCATGGATCTCTCCAGTGAGGTCTTCGATGGCCATAAGCCTCTTCTCACCACGCTGGGTGCTTCAGAGGAACTCGTCATTGCCGGCGGCTTCAGCGGCGAATACGCTATGACGAATCTCAGGTCTGAATTCGGCACTCCACCCGTCTTGGGCCGCGCAACAGAAGAACAGAGTGGCATCACGAACCACATCCACACCTTTCCTTCCCGAGCGGGCGGTGCTACGCAAGCAGCCTTCTGCTCCAACGACAAAGTTCTGAGAGTGTTGGATTGTCATACTAACACCTTCACTCATTCTTCCCACTACACCAAACCCATCAACTGCTCCGCCACTTCTCCCAACGGCCGTATGCGTGCTGTGGTTGGCGACTTCCCGCAAACCCTCATCACGAACGCCGAAACCGGGGAGCCGCTCGAAGCCCTGACCGCGCACCAAGACGACGTCTTCTCCGTCGCCTGGGCCGACGACGGCATCCATGTCGCAACTTCCGCCCAGGACTGCAGAGTCGTCGTATGGGACGCCCGGAACTGGAGAAGCCCGCTTGCTGTTATGGAATCCGAACTCGCCATCCCCCGGTCTCTGAGGTTTTCGCCTGTTGGCGGAGGACCAAGAGTTCTTATTTCAGCGGAGGCAGATGATTTCGTTAATGTTATCGATGCGGTGAGTTGGGATAAGAGACAGGTCATCGACACCTTCGGGACGATTGCCGGCATCGCCATCGCGCCAGATGGTTCCGATCTCTTCGTCGCAAACTCGGACTACAGATTCGGCGGGCTCATGCGGTTCGAGCGCGGCGACCACTGGAGTCGGGGTTCCAGAAGCCCCACGAGAAGGGAAATGTCAGATGATGAGGACGAGCAGTCTTTTTTAGGGATTGAGGAGGCGGAGTGGGAGAGCGAGGGAGAGATGGAGAAAAATAGGAGGGTGGTGGGGTGTAGAGGGGGTGCGGCTAGGAGGGGGTTGGGGTTGGGGGGAAGGGAGTGGTTGTGTTAGATGAGGCTTGTAGATGTCCTGAAGCTTTCGGTTTACCTGTCTGGTATTTATAACTTTTCGGACTTTGTTTCTTTGGTCCGGTTTGATATTCTTTGGAGTGTAACTTTTGGCTTTCTTATTCATTTTGGAATATTCTTTGCTCTCATACCCTCTCATTTTCGTATTCTTACTCTACGGTTTTGACGAGTCTCATTTTTCATTTTTATTTTTTCATCGCTTAACCTGTGTCCTCTGCTTTCGGCCTCGTTGCTATAGACGGACGTTTCTTGTTTCTTTGGACCATACCGACACCAACATACAAAAACATACGCGCATAACATACTCTGGACTTACATACATTCGGCGAAAAAATGATATGGTAATGCTGGGATATTATGATGTCATGGCAAAACAAAAGCGAGTATATATATATATATATATATCATATCAGTTTTGTTAACTCATCGAATACCTATATATCGATCTATTATAATTCTCTCTGTTTATTACTCCTCCAATTTGCAAATCTACGATTTGATGGTGATGGCAATATTATGGTGATTGTTTTCTTTATGCCCATAACTCCACTACCATTACCACTCCACATACGTCGTCCACATACCCTTTTTAAGAGTTTCTCCACCCACAAGGACAACCCTATCTATTTTTTAAGACTTAAATTCTAGGCATAGAAGTGATTACCCTTTTCTCTTTTGCTCTAAACGGTTTATGTTGGCTTGCCGAGCCGTAGGAATCTCTGAAGTACATGAAGTGTGGAATTGGGTTCTTTTTTGTGTGCGGGGTTATGCTGTAAGTTGGATGAGCAGGGTTTTTATGGGGTTGCAACTATACATCAAAGATTAGACCAACGGGTTTGAAGTTGGTGGGACGGTGTAGGGCGGTTGGTGGATGTTATGGCAGATGTGCAGGATTCGTTTGTTTTTGGGAGATGCGTTCGGAAACTCTCATGGGATTTGTTGTGGTGATCCTTTCGATCCCTCTCTTCCGATCTCCTTCGTATGGATTGTTTTCTCTGGCAGGCTTTGGTAAGATTTCAAGGGCGGAGAGGGAGTCATGTACGAGATTTTGCTGTCGGATCTTTTGGGACAGGCTTCCCATAAGAGGATTGTATGTTTGGGTTTGGGGCACTGCTATCAACATCTCTTTGTGCAAGGCTTATCGTGCTGAAGGGTCTCTCCAGCCATGGTCTAAGCAAGGGCATGATGCTAGTATATTGCTGATTCTGTTCTGCGGCCTAACTTCGAGGTTCTACAAAAACTAAACGGCACATTTCGAACTCCCACTGAGGATTTTCGAAGACAGATTCCGAAGTCTTCATAAACCATCTTCTCTATCGTTTTCGTTTGGTTCTAGTGGGACCCTTTCCGGCTCGTCCATGCACGTTTTATCAAACTTTTGATTCCTCTTTAAGAAAGGTTACCTTGTTTTTGGCCAGGTCCGATCTCTTTTTCTCCATTTTCCGCTAGTTGAGCGGATTTTTGCCACCGAGCCAGGCCGGGGATAGACGGTCGGGTTAAAAGGGACTTGGATCTTTGAACTTACCGATGTGATAGTGGGTTTGCCAAATAGACTTGAAATGTTTCTTTCTTTCCTTTTTACTTTGAGCAAATCCGCTTCAATCTCCTAGGAATGCTTAGAGTTCGAGCTTTTCAAGGCCAGAAAACGACTCCGACATCAAGAGGTAGATGTGAAATATGTCAAATTCCGTAATGTAAGAAAGTATAGCTTTCAATAGACCATTGGACTTTACCATCCTGCGGAAGCATACTCTCTCTCTCTGTCATCTACATGGTGCTCGATTTTAGACCCGAAAAGAAGTCAAGGTGGAAGTATTCATGGGTATCTACCCCGTTTCAGTCTATAAAGTATTTCTGAGAATTGAAGAGCCTGTTCCAAACATCTTCAGTGCTTTAGAGGAAATAATTCAATTTGGACGTGCTACCTGGTTCCCAATCGGATCTATGAATACGAGGTATCAATGCTTTGAAACAAAGTAAACCTGACTTTAGAGGAGAGCCCCTCTAGAGTCCAAACCCCCTCGTCTTTTCCTCCCTGCATACCATTCCAATCACTACTTACTAGTTTCATATCCGCTAGCGCTGCCACTCAGGCAATAGAGAGATTATAATGACGCGGCCTGAATTATTTAGAATGGGGTCCAGTCCTCTATTCTCTCTCTTTGCAATAGCCTTTGCAACTTGGAGGTGCTGAAGTATGATTATTTCTAGTAACTATTGTGCAACAGCATTTACCTTTCTTTCATTTCTTTTTTTTTGATATCCTGGTGCTTCGTAGGATTTAAATTCTTCTGTAGTCTATTCGACATTTTAAAGTTCTTTTCCATCCTCCATCTTTGACTTCATTTGAGCTTTTCGCAAGCCACTCCTTCCTCTCCAATTCTTGATTAATTATCTGCACGATTTTGGCTTCTCCACAACGCCCCAATACATTCGTTATTTGCCATGCTCATTTTGACTTCTTGCTATGAGGGTAACTTTTGCGGGTTTGAAGCCTTTGCCCGAAATCACACTCAAGTCCCTTCCAATATTACCCCAAGCAGCGTCGGGGCATCATCAAAGTCAGTGTTATATTTGGAAACAAAGCACCCGCCACGGACATAGAAGGACTCTACACATTTTTGTCTATATGGGAAAAGCACTGTTCTTCTCTCTCCACGATCCTGGGACCTTCAAATTTTGGCTTCCCCAATCTCTCCACAAACAGATCATCAAGGCAAATAAGTTTTTTTGGCCTATTTCCCACCTCTTCCTCATTTTCAATACCCTCCTCCTCGCACTGCAGCGAATGTAAGGAGAGAACGAAATCTTCAAACCTCGGGAAGAAGGGCCCTTTTATATCCCCCGCCATCTCCCCTTGGTTACATTCCCCAAAAGAACGATCTCGTCATGCCATCATGTACAGGACAATCTCCGAAGCGGTGGGTCGAGTAACGACCAATCGTCCCTTTTCTCGGTATGAGCGTTAGCGAGGGGAGAGGGGGAGGGGGAAGTAAAAATTGAATTCAATTTTCCCCTATGTTTTTGACTTGAATGGTCGAACAACACGAATGAGAGAGATTTATTTTTGGAGGAGTCTCTGGTCCCTACGTATCGAACTTATCAGTAGCACTGGGAAACAAAGCGGTTAAAGCAGCCTTTCAAGGGACCTTGTCAAAGCTGAATTTTTCCTAAGTGACAACGTTTTCGAATTCAAACACGAGAAATATCGGGAAAATTTGAATGATTCATCTGGACTTCAGGGTAAGCCGGAAAAAGGGCGTGGTAGAAAAGGTAGGATAACCCTCCAAGAGGAAAGTCAAGTCTTTGGCTCAACATGTACACGTATCGTCTCAGAATTTGATACTGGAACGAGCTAAGAAGAGAAACTTTGGTTCGCTGTACTTTCTATTTTTCTTTTATATCGCCTTCATTCTTGAACCAGTTTGAAGACCGAAGTAAGAATGCAAACATTCTATGAATTCAGCTCTGGACTGGAAGTCAAGGCACCCTTGAATCGCCGTTATGATCCTTCGAATGTTAGGAATCAAAGGCCAACAAGAAGCTGTCTCTAATGAAACAAGAATCGCGTCATTTACGCCTTATGTTAGGGATGCTGTCGTTCAATGCGTCCCACTAGTCTTTCTGTGTAAGGAAGGATAGCTGCCCCCAAACCTTATGGTCGTAAAATTTAGGTTTTCGAGTCTCCAGAATATGTAAAACATCAAACAGCACCTAACTCGTTGTGTAAAAAAAAATCAAATTGCCTGATACAAGATGTAATGGATTCCAGTATTTTTTTTAGGGACAGGAACCTCCATTAAAATACGTTTTGTAGGCAGCCATATCGCTTTGGGGATTGAAATCCAAGGGTACAAGGAGAAAAGACCAGGTTTGGAGAAGTTTGTTTCTACCAGTGCCGCGCAGCGCCACGATATGGGAGAAAACAAATTGGCCGTTTACAATCCGAAATCGCTCCAAAACATCTCTATGCAGAGAGAAAGAAACGAGGCCTTTTCCGGATATAAAGTTCTAAGATACGAAAAGAGTGTTGATCGTGCCGCAAAACCTGACTCATATAAATTAACAAAAGGTACCACCAACGATGCATATGTTGTGGGAAAAGAAATCAGTGAATGCAGGATTTGATGGAGGTCGTATTTGACAGAACGGAGGTGGTCATGGATATTGTCTTTTGAAAATGAATGAATTGATTGTTATGTCTGCAGTCAAAGGAGTGACAAACATGTATACATGAGATCATGTGATTACAGTACTCAGGGAAGGAGCGGAAACATATAGTAATGTTTGTAATGTTGTCGTCACTTAGTTTGGCCAATCAGCTAGAAGATTCTAGCATAGCGAGATTGCATTCCAACAGGATTTATCATTTATGTCTGAACTCTGGGGAACCATAAGGAAGTCACTTTAAGCAGGAGGACGAAATCTCTGATGTGGAAAAAGAAGGAGTACAACCCTATCATCAAAAGAGCGATGTAAGGAGTTTATGTGGGACGGAGGATGCCCCTCCTAGCGAAAACAGGCTTTACAAAATGAAGTCGACAATTCCAGGTCGTGGTATCGATGTTAGGAACAATATTCTTTCCCAGTGGTGTAAAAGAGGGTTGACTTGATTCTGCGGTGCTGTCGCTTTTCCATTTAGAAATCAAAATTCGCATTCTCAGAAGATCATATCTATAGAGTCATCTATGCATTCTAAAACCATGGAGAATGCTCTATTTAATTGATTCTAATTTCATGCCCGTTATGGTCCTACAAGAGCCTACGCAGATTCCACTATCTGTCTCGGAAAACCCTTCGTAGGGAAAAACCATATTTACGCCTTAGTACCCTGCCTAAACAGGCCGTCCTACTTCCTTGTTTCGAGACGTCTGTTACCACCGTAGTTAGCGGAACCTACTTGTGCGTTCCAAGTCTCATCTATTCCAAGACTATGAGCGGTCCTTGTTTCTCATGAGGTTCCTCCAGGATCCCCTTTGACTAGATTAAACTGGTCTAAGGCTCCTTGACGATTTAATCAAGTCGTGACTGCCCATGCTCCTTCCGAAGGTGAGGAAAAAACTTGGTAGTCCTCTGCTCTAGCGACGAAAGGTACATGAACATACAGAGAACCCCGACGACGGCGCTAGAGAAGGAGAGTGAGCATCGCCAATCGACTTGTATTAGGAGTTACTAGTAATGCATAGAGCAGCAATTATTCTAAACTGTTAGCCTGGAAGGTCACATGAGCCTTGGCTCCCTGTCGATGTATTTACTTCCCTTCATAGTGAACAAGACAAGAGGAAACCACAATGCACAACGATACAGACAATACATACATTTCCGATCTATATTATTTTCGTAATCAACTCGTTTATGAAAAACAAGATGATATAGAAAGGAACACCCATATCTCAGTATAGGTCAAATCATGGTTTTGGGGCCTCATATTAAGGCGCCTATACATGCTAAGTTTTGGTTGGGGTTCTGATAGCTTTGTTCATATACCAGTATATAATATTCGTCATAGCTCACATAGTGCACTGGTTGAGTGGGTTGACCAAGGGTAAGCGGAATCACTTACGATCACGTAAGACACTCATCCTCATAGCTATATTGTCATGGCACCAAGTCTAGCTTGATGTATATAATTATGAGAAGCTGATCCCGTGACTGCATTAGAGAGCTTTGGCATTTGCCAATAGTTTCCTCATGTAGAACAGCTTCTAATCTCTGTAGCGCAACAAAGTTTACGGTGACTGGGAGCCTTTATATGCTAAAATTCTAGCGACCGAATGGCCTGACACATAAGCATAACGTCCCTAAGAACCTTAAAAGCACTTAGAGACTGCTGCACTACCTGGCGGCATCATCATCAGTAGCGCGAAATAATTCTGCAAACAGCCCTATTATGGTAGAGCAATAAAAACTCAGAATACAGTCACAACACATAGAGAGCAAACAGCAGACAGTAAATAGAAGTAAATCGTTACCATTCAAGCTATCCTCAATTTCCAGTCCAGCTCGGTCCAGTTCCGCCCATGCCATGCCCATGCACGTCAACTCTTTACATGGAATCTAGAGGAATCGTCGTTCATTACATCAAACGGTCGGGAGGAAACCGCTTTTTTCCGTTCTCATGAGGGCATTCACCGGAGAAGACCAGAGACAAATACAAAGACTTTTCCTGGGCCTTCCAGAACGCGCACCGAAACAAGAACAGATCCGGGTCTATCATAGCGAAGGAGCTAAAAAGGAGAAGAGGGAATTTAAATAAGAAATTTTGCCGGCCGCTATCTGCAGAACATTACCGGCGTCGTGATATCCCTTGTCATGAACCGCGCCCAACCCCATATACAAACATTTAGCGAGTGGCGAAGGCCTTAGTGACGACGCGCTTGAGCGCCAACTCCTTCTTCTTGAGGTCCTCGGCGGGGGCATCCTCAATCTCGAGCTGGGCCATGGCGTCGCTGAGAGCAGACTCGATCTTCTCCTTCTGGCCGCGCTTCAGGCGGATGGAAGTGGTGGGGTCGGAGACCATCTCTTCAACACGGGAGATGTAGGACTCGAGCTGTTGCCTGGACTCGAACTTCTTGGAGAAAGCCTCGTCGGAAGACTTGAACTTGGCGGCATCGCTGATCATGTTCTCAATCTCGCTGGAAGAGAGCTTACCAACAGAGTTGGAGATGGTGATGTTGGCGCTGCGGCCGGAGGTCTTCTCAGTGGCGGTGACCTTGAGAATACCGTTGACATCGACCTCGAAGACGACCTCAAGGACGGCATCACCAGCCTTCATGGGTGGGATAGGAGCAAGGGTGAATTCACCAAGGGAGGTGTTGTCCTCGCAGTTGACACGCTCACCCTGGTAAACAGGGAACTGAACGGTCTGCTGATTGTCGGCAACGGTGGTGAAAGTCCTCTCTGGTCACATACGTTAGCAAATCTTATTACAATGACTCATAAGGGGCATTGAAGTACTTTTTAAGCAAGGGACCGTCTGTCCACGTGGAACAACAGGTGCGAAGATGTTACCCTCCATGGCGACACCGAGGGAGAGAGGAACCACGTCGAGAAGGAGGAGGTCCGCGGTATCAGCGGAGGTGGCCTGGCCAGAGAGGATACCAGCCTGGACAGCGGCACCGTAGGCAACAGCCTCATCAGGGTTGATGCTCTTCTCGAGCTTCTTGCCGTTGAAGAAGTCGCTAAGGAGCTTCTGTATCCTGGGGATACGGGTGGAACCACCAACAAGAACGATCTCGTCAACCTTACTCTTGTCGATGCTGGCATCCTTCAGCACCTGCTCAACGGGCTGGATAGTTCCATTGAAAGCCTTAGCATTCAGATCCTCGAAACGAGCACGGGTGATGCTGGAAGCAAAGTCCTCGCCATCGAAGAGAGAGTCGATCTCGACGGTGGTCTGGGTGGCGTTGGAAAGGGTACGCTTGGCGCGCTCGCAAGCAGTCCGGAGACGACGGAGAGCACGGGCATCACCCGACAGATCCTTCTTGGTCTTCTTCTGGAACTCCTTCTTGAAGTGGTCAAGGAGGTTAGTATCGAAATCTTGGCCACCCAAATGGGTATCACCAGCAGTGGCCTTCACGGTGAAGACACCACCCTGGATGTGGAGGAGGGACACATCGAAAGTTCCGCCTCCCAAATCGTAGATGAGGACGTTCCTCTCCTTTTCGGACTTTCCTGAGCCAAGACCGTAGGCAATAGCGGCAGCAGTGGGCTCGTTGATGATACGGAGAACGTTAAGACCGGCGATGGCACCAGCATCCTTGGTAGCCTGACGCTGGTTGTCGTTGAAGTAGGCAGGAACGGTGATGACAGCCTTCTCAACCTTCTTGCCGAGCTTGGTCTCGGCGACCTCCTTCATCTACAGGAATTGTTAGGTGGCGTGAACGGCCCATAGCTGTGGCAGACGTACCTTGCCAAGAACCATGGCTGAGATCTCCTGAGGGGAGAAAACCTTGGTCTCACCCAAATACTCAACCTCGACCATGGGGGATCCACCCTGGTCGATGACCTTGAAGGGCCACGACTGGACGTCCTTCTTGACGGTCTCATCATCGAACCTCCGACCGATCAGGCGCCTGTGCCTCGTCAGTATTTCATCGAAGTGAAGTAGAGTGGGATAGAGCTCACTTGACGTCGAAAACGGTGTTTGCGGGGTTCATAGCAGCCTGGTTCTTTGCGGCCTCACCGATGAGACGCTCCTCGCTAGTGAAAGAGACGAACGAGGGAGTGGTGAAGCTACCCTGCTCGTTGGCAACTATCCGTATGTTAGTAGGACTGATATATTGAAATCACTGGTTGGGTTTGCCGTACTGATCTCGACATTGGTGCCCTCATAGTTGGCGACGCAAGAGTAGGTCGTGCCTGGCGGTGAGCGTCAGTCTTTTTGCTTTAAAAAATTATACGGTCTGAATTTACCAAGATCGATGCCGATGGCACCTGCGTAAACTTCCTGGTCGGCCATGATTGTGATGTGTGTGGAGGAGTGTGGTGTGTGGGAGGAAGAGAGAAGTGAGGTGGAGGAGGGTTCAATTATGAAGGCGGTGGAGGGTCCTTTTTGCGCTGCCGACCACTGCGCTAGAAAGAAAATTCCTGGGATGGCCACACTGGAAAATCACTTTCTCCGGAAAATCTTGGCGCAACAACCGACGAACCTTCCCCGTTTTTTGCCGCTGATTGGCCGAGACCGTTCGAATAGTAAAATGCTGCGACAAGTTTCACGGACGGAGAAGGTGTACAGTGGAATTGGTGCTTCTTTGATCCTTTTCTGATATTCCAGATTCAGTATATTTGTGCCAGTAAGAGAGAGCATGAACGGTTGATCGTGCCTCACTACGTTTACCAACCCCCAGGGAGACGCTCTTACAGCAATTTCAGTATATCATTGAATAGGTATAGTCCTGCCTCGGTAATGAAACATGATTGCCACTAGTTTTTCGCAAGCCCATCTCAAAAGTCTTGTTCAAACTACATGTATCCCAGTAGCACAGGACCTCCCAGTTGCCCTGCCAAAGGCACCGTTGTAACGCGACACCGTAGAAACGCCATCCTTTGCCGACGCCGAACACCATATTCCCATGTCAGCTCGTCCCGACCAATTGAAGGCTTGTCGCACCCGCAAGTTTACACTTGGTTGTCATGGAAGACAAAGTTAATGTCCTTGGGCCGCTGCTTATTGTATTTGACGAAGTGCTCGTCGCCCTCTGGCCGCTCCTTCTTGGTATTGCTCGTCAACATGCTCTGTAGACTCACACAAACGCTCTCTACATTATGTATTGGGGTCCAGCCAGCGCGGTCGAGGAGGTCGAGGCAAATGATGCCGTTCGAGTAGACATGCGGGTGCCAGGGGATTGGGTGGGTGTCATCGCGAACGAAGACGACCTCTGGAGCTTCTGTAATTGATAAAATGTGTCAGTACTTGTTGGGGGTTATGAGGAGTGAACTTCCTACTTACCAATGGGGTACTGCTGGCTGAAGGTGAATTTGAGTCGGTAGGTTTCATTCTGGTATAGAGGATTTGGGTCGAGGACACGAATATCCACAAGCCACTCCTTGAAGTCGTCTGCTTTCACCAACTCCAAGCCTGGTGCGGTATGTTCGTGCATCTGTAGAGCCTAAGTAAACATCGCTCCCTCATGGAGCAGTCAAGTGCGATCATACCTTCAGGAGCTCCTAGAAGGTGAGGTTAGCTCATGTGCAACAAGATGCAAGAACAGGAAGAACCAAACTTTTTGGAGCCTCTTTGACGCGAACATTGTCGCTATTGTAACCTAGGTATGTGCGATGTACAGAGTAGTAGGCAGATGCGCCAGAGCTGAACAGGTGGGGGAAGCTTGGAGGTTGCTTGTTTGGTGGGGCACCAAATAAATAGATGCGTTTTGTTAGCAGGAGACCTAGAGTGTAACGTTTGTGCCAAATACTAGCTGGCAGAATTCGTAGCAAAGTTTATTCGGCAGGCGGCGCCGCACTGCTGTGAATGTGAAGTTGTGAGTCAACGACAAGTGACGAATGCAAGGCAGGAAGCTGCATCATGGGCACGTGATCACTTATTTCCGACCACGCTCAGATACCCTAGAAGGTTGAGACATATAGGCCAGACGTTAAGATGGATATGAATTCGTTGATCAACGCTCGCAATTCTGATTGGTATTCATGACCGAGACACAACGCTCCAAACCCGTTTCTGCGCCCTGAGGCAGAAGATTTTCCTAGTCCCAAGCAACTAAAGTATACATAAACAGCAATGTCGATAAAGATCCATATATCCCCAAAGAACCCCTTTAAAGAAAAACGAGACATCTAGGGTCTGTGAATTATGAGTAGAACTGCCCTTTTTGGAAGCTCTCCACACCGATGTCTCCCATCTTGCCATTGACCATAGGTGCCTTATCGGGCACCTTCGCTTCGGTCATCGTGGCGGTCCTGCTGCCTGAAGAACTAGCAGTTCCAGTCATTGTTTGAGCTCTGCTTCCGGCAGGACTGCCATTGGTAATTTGAATGGGCTGTCTCCGCTGAATAACTTCCAAGTACGGGCTGGGAAGATATCCCATCCGTCCATCCCGTGCTCGGCATCTCCACCACTCGGAGGGATTTCCCATTGGATCCGTCTTACTGAGAACAGCCACCATGTCGCCCTTCTTTACCGCGAGATCGACCCCCTGTACGGCATTCATGTTTGTGTCAGGAGTGAAATCGTACAATAATCGGCAGAACTCCAGTTTGTTCGGGTCCAGCGGCTGGCCTTCAATAGCTTCCATTTTCCGCCTTTCCTCTTCTTGTGATCTTGCTAATGCTTTTATAAGTTTGCCCATAAGGTAGGGGAGGCCAAAAACGGCAACCATAAACATGATAAAGGGTTTCTTGGAAGGTCTTGGGGCAGCGGGGGATCCATCAGGAAGACGACCGTTGAATTTTGCGAAGCTTGCAGGCGTCAGTTCTTTCGAGGACGCTGGCAGAGGTCGTCCAGTAATCTTGGCAATTGCTGTCCGTATCCAGCGCATGATTGTAAAGATGCCGAGTACAGAGCCGAGTGTTTGTCGCAGGTTGCCAAACTGTTCAGCAACGGATACCATTGCTACATCATATATGTTAGCTCAATACCTAGCAAGTATTGGTCATAAGCACATACCAAAAAATGAGGAGTGTGTCGCCATATATGTGCTTTCCAGCATCTGCGCAAACCCGCCAAATGCACCTACAATACTTTCGATCAACTGAAATGTTGCCTGGGTACTCTGGCTGAAAGACTGGGTCAAGCTTTGGGGGTTGTTCGGATCCATCCCCATCCCCCCATACATGCCACCCATACCGCCCATGCCCATGCCTCCATACATTCCCCCCATGCCACCATATCCACCACCGTACATGCCACCCATACCCCCCATTCTAGAGTAAGGTGATGAGTAACTACTGTATCCACCATAGCCCGCGCCGCCATAAGGCGAAGTATAGCGATTCGTGTTCATGGCTGAGTAATTGGAAGCGTTCCGGTTCGCTACCGAGTTAAGAGCGTTAGGTAATTCAGGGAGCGGTGGGGGATTCAATGTGGCAGTTGGTGTCGCTGAAGAAGCTGCAGTTGCGGTGATAGAGGATCCAGTGAGGCCTACGTTAAAAATCAGTATTGAGCCTAACCGTGGTTGCGGCTCTGCATAAGGAAAACATACCAACTGATGCACTTGTGGTTCCTGCGCTTCTTTCCCAAGGCTTCGGCGGTGATGGTGTGGCCATCTGTGTAATTTCAAGGCTCACCGTCCCCTCATCAAGTGATATTGTGTTTGATGTTGCGGGCTTGCGAAAGTTGCAAATTTGACGTCAAAGAGGCTGAAGCCCTGAAGATGGTGGACGCGAGTTGCGGGGTCGGTCAGAGGGGCAAACAAAGGAGGTAAATTTCGGCCAGAGAAGAGGTAATTAAATGGAAATAGTAAAAAAAAAATCGAAAATCGAAGAAGACAAAGTTAAGATGTAGAGGGGGTATTCACAGTTGTAGGATGTTGAGGTTGCAGTCTGGTGAGTCGATTCGCCTTCGGCAGGTCCGACTTGTGGAATGGACCTCGGTTTGGGACCTGCACGTGCCCGCGGAGTCAGCACGGTCCTTGCGGCATGGGTTCATCAACCTTCAATCAACGACATCTGATGCTATACGAGGTGATTAATATGAATATTACTATTAGATATATGTATTCTTCTAGATTTCTCTCCTTTTCGCCTATATACAGTGTAAAACAAGGTAAATAGTTCTTTTCGTCTAGATTCACAGAGACTCTCTCCAACAATATTTACTGCCCTATTTATTCTTATATCCGATCTACTAGTTGGACTCGGGTATCGATTCAAGCATAGAACAGCATCACCACAATAAGAACAGTGTTGACAAGGAACGTTGATAGTTCCTAAAGCTAATATACATTGAATTCATAAAGGTGGCTTATGTGTAAGCTGAAATACTCGTTCAGCGCCATATGACTGGACGAAACCTAACTCTGACAGTTTAGATATGCCCAAATCTAGGCTATCCAACGCTTCGTTGCGTAATAAACCGTTGTTATAACCTATGCGCCAATAGCGAACAATGAGTGAGTGTTGCTGTTCGAATCATATGCGACAATCTGGTCGATCTGACTGCTCAACAACGTTTGGCTGAAAGAAAAGTCGTCAGGGAGTACAGTGGCGGTGATATTGTACTGGTACCACATAACAGCGAACTTCAGAGTGCGGCCAACAGGGCGTCGGAAATAGTTAGAGTCGCCTCCCTCGAAATTACCTTGTCGATGAAGGGTTGACTTCGCCCGCTCTTCGCCTCGGGCAAGCACCTCGAAGGCATCGAACTCGCCGCATCCAGTAATCCAGCAAGAGCACGGGACACCGCGCCTGTCGTTTCCGTACTGGAGAGTTCGGGAGATAAGAGAATTGAGGAACCAGTATGCTGGTGCGTCGGAGATCAGGCCTTGGTCGTTGTTTGTGTTGTCGTAATGGTCCATTTGGAATTCGACGAGGAAGAGTTTGTTCACACCATTCCAGCCATCTGCCTATGTTAGCGTTTGGAGCCTAGAAAGGGCTGGATGGCTTACGGTGGGCGGTGGTGTTGGGCCTCACATAGCCACAATCAGTGCCAGAGCAAGTCTTATCTCTAAAAACGATGATCTCCATCTCTGATGTCGGCAGGACTCCGTTGAAAGGTGCCGGTTGGGAGACCACTTCAGTGCCGTCGCTTGAAACGTAAGCCAGTGAGCTGCCGAACGACCTAAACCCTAGTCAATAACAGCTCCAAATGACCTCCCTGGAATGCTTAGTTACGTGTCCCACGTTCCGGATACGCCTGGGTTTCCAACGTTGGCCATGAATGCGAATCCTGTTGCTTGAGCTGGTGACTTGGATGCATAGTAGGCGACGCGATTCCAGGTGGCTTCTTCTGCGGATACGATCGAGGGAGATGATGCTGTAGATGGCGCTGTAGAAGCCAACTCGGCATGCTCAAGTGAGATATTGACGAAGGGCTTGTAGGTACTTGGCGAATTATCCGGTGATGGAGTGGCTTCGCCTGGGCTGCAACTGGTGCCAGTGGCAAAGACGGCACTAGTTACGACTGTTGTAGACCGCGCTACATTAGCATGTTCCTCTGAGTCTCGTCCTACGAGTCCCTCCACGCCATCCAATGACACACCCATGTGCTTGTGAATATGCTCGCTACGACGGCCGTGGACATGTCCCTTTACGTCCGTAGAAGGTAAGGTATAGACGGCGAGCTGAGACAAGTTCATGGGACCACGGAGATGGATAGAGACCTATTTATGCCCTTTGTAAGCAGCTGGGGGGGGGGGGGGTCAAGGCAAGATGTCTCATTTACCTCGCCAATAAGAGGGGCCAGCAAGTCGGTGCCGGAGTAGGCCACGGGGTCATGAGAACAGAGACCGTTGGGGATGTCCATGTTGCTCGTACGGTTGTAAGTGCCAGACTGGCTGATGTTGCGATAAATAATCTTGTCGACCTCCAAACAGTACCAGTTCCCATCGGTCTCCGAAGTGTGTATATTGCAGAGCTGGGCAGAAGTCTTGGTGGTGACCAAGGGAAGCAGCGATAATGCGGCAAGGCTCAAAGCCAGGAGATGCATGGTGTATATATCTGTAGTAGAACGATGCAGCTAAGCCTGTGTGGATATGGAGACGCAAAGTATGTGAGAAAAGTGGATGTGGTGAGCGTTGAGGAAGCAAGATAAAGAACCAGATGAGTGTTTATACATGTGAGCACTAGCGCGGTGGCATCTGGTCAGCAATCTCCCTCGAGGCAGTGACAATCATGTCACAGTCCGGATCCTACTTGCGAAAATCATTAGTTTGCAATATGCTTCATCAATGGATTTATAGACCGAATAGCCGACATCGTTTCATACCTGGGATTGAGTTTCACACGGCCTTGATATCTGTGAAAGGTTGTCCATTCGATTCACCACTGAGTCTTCCAAGTGTGTCAGTCCCCTAAAGAGTTAATAATAGTGAAGTCCCATTAATATACCTATATAGTTTCATCGGTCTCTTCGGGAGTCGTGTACTCCAGGGGTTTGACCTTTTGCCATTTTGTACTCTTCTTTTTTCCTTTGACTTTTGGTCCTCTGTTGTAAGATAGACTGCCACAACTCGACACCTGCGGCTGTCACATCTGTGACCACAGCGCTCCTGCCTGTGGCAGATCTAGGCACCACGTCTCCTTAACCAAACTTCGCACCGTGATAACAAAAGAGTACGTCGCCTGGTCAAAGCCTGAGAATGGAAATCGAACAAGAGTACATAGACAGACATCATGTAAAAAGGATGCCAGGACCAAGCTGGTACTGAAATCTGTTGAACGAAGACCACTATCACAGTATTGCGAAGCGGTCCACACATACAAACTAGCAGGATATATCCATTACTCTCACACAAGTGCAGCCTATGGCTCTGCACGCACGCCACCACCTGCATGCCGTATACTTTGTTTAGGGCTTATGAGAGCTCACAGAACACTGAAAAATGACGAACTGGTAACGGCATAAAAGACTAGGTGATATTATTCGGGACGGAGAGGGTAAAGACATAGAGAAATAGCTCACTCTATTGAATGAATTAGAGCATTTTCGAAGTGTTTCCGTTCCACTCAATGAACCATGGCAACAGTTCCAAGTAAGCTATGACTGGAGAGAGATGGCTTGAAGGCTTATGGACATTTAGCAGAGCACATATACCATGGCCTACGGAATTGCTACCGAGATGACAGTTGTTACCGATATGAACAAATTGGTGAAGTTTTATATGCAATGATTTATTCAAAAGCGTGAGACTGAGTCTCTATTAGACCGAAAGAATTTAGGCTATAGCCCTTAGGTACATTGTTATGGAGTCCAGAAGTTGTTCCGCCGCACTCTAAAGTCCAAACGGGGGACAACTGCCGTCGCGACTAGTCCAGAGGTTACAGTATCACCAAGAAAGACAAAGGACGAATGCACATTCAAAGAAGAACATGGGCAAGGAAGTCAATGAATTGGTACTACTACTACTAAACAACCATAAACAAATTAAAAGATCCAACCGGATATAACTAGTTGATATAATAGAAAGCTTGCGAGCTGGGCTTTGTTCCAAGGACATCTAAACGCATATTAGCTTCGATCCACGCAAAGATTGGCGAAGTGCGGAAAAACAAGTGTGGAAGAATTTCAGAAGTCCGTTAAGATCATCGTCCACGTAGCCCGTTAAGACCAGGGACTGACATAAGAGGTACCAGAAAATTGTATGTATGGAATGATTCATCATGAAAACAAGAAGGGACGGGTTTCAACGAAAAGAGAATGAACATACATGAGTGCCAAAGGTCTCCATTAGAGGTCGCTGTGGTAATTATCACTGGTCCATGCGGAAAGACGCCGTGCAACTATACGTAAGAGAAGCTAGGTGCATCGGACAGGCGTGAAGATGTTGAGAATCTCGCTGCAGTTTGGTGGTTGTAAATGAGGTGAAGTCGGAGAAAATCTCAACGAACTTTTTATCCAGTTTTGCGCACGGTCCATATAGCTTACTCAGCCTCGCCAAACCCCGGGCCCACACCATTCATTTTGCTCTCGCAATCTCACAATCTTTTCGAATTGACAACGACCACCGATTCCTCGACACCGGACAACCTCGCCGCCGACAAAATGGGTAGACTTCACAGCAACGGAAAGGGCATATCGTCCTCTGCCATCCCCTACTCCCGCACTCCCCCGGCGTGGTCGAAGACCACTCCTGACCAGGTCGTCGACCAGATCTGCAAGTTGGCAAAGAAGGGTGCCACTCCTTCTCAGATCGGCGTTGTCCTCCGTGACTCCCACGGCATTGCGCAGGTCAAGGGTATGTGGAATCTTCAGCAAAGGAATTTGAGCACACTAGCTAACAACTAAATAGTCGTTACCGGTAACAAGATCCTCCGTATCTTGAAGTCCAATGGTATGGTTACCTGCCCCGGTTGAAAGCGCATGTCAACCACCGTCTGCTTGAAAAAAGCGGCTGTAGCGCTATACAAATTTGCCTCTGTTTGGTTCAATTACTGACAGAGCGCCATTACAGGCCTCGCACCTGAGATCCCCGAGGATCTCTACATGTTGATCAAGAAGGCCGTTGCCGTCCGCAAGCATTTGTCGGGTAATCGCAAGGACAAGGACTCCAAGTTGTACGTTTCGCTCAATTCTGCACACCTTCGAATAAGCTAACCCATTAACTCAGCCGCCTCATTCTCATCGAGTCCCGTATCCACCGTCTCTCCCGCTACTACAAGACCGTCGGTGTTCTCCCCCCTACCTGGAGGTACGAGAGCGCTACTGCCTCCACCATGGTCGCATAAGAAGTTAGTGTGTGTTTTGGTGTTAGTCATGAGGATCGACTAGGATGGTGTTTCACGGACATAATGTTGCCATGGGCTTCGCGGAGCATCTTAAAGGATGCCTATGGACTGAAATGAATTCCAAAACTTTTCCAACCAGCCTATTATTTGTGCTGTTTTATTTGTTTTGTGAAATTCTCTCATTGCCGTGAAAAACGATCGATGCCTCGCAGCCCTGTAGTGGAGGGTATCATTATTTTCCTTGTGCGCCTAAAGCCTGCTTCCTATTAAACGCCAGCGCCATCTGCCACGCAAGATGATTAACAGCCATTCTACCCAAGCTTTCGTCAAATCACCATGTTCCCATCATGTAATACCGTGACCCTCCCCCTTGAAGTGGAAGCGCTCCCACCATTCACTACCCCTCAATTTCCGCACTCTTCTGTGCCAGAAACTCCGAAAGCCACTTCAGTGGTTTATCAGGCCTATAACTTTGTTAGATCATCTCTATCTCCCAACTCCATATCCTCTTCTCCAAGGGGCATACTCACTGCTGCGTCGCTAAATGCTTCATCGCCTCCAGCAAATGTGGCGTAACATTCTGGTTCAGATACACGCGCGTAGAACTGCCATGTGGATTCGGATGCACGGGCGCGGACTGGGGCGCAGAGGCTGGGTGCGGTGAGTTTCGGCTCGGGGGTTGGCTTTGGGGTTGTGGGGGGTGCGACTGCTGTTGTTGCTGTTGGGGAGTTTGTACTTGGGGTGTGGGCTGAGAGGGCTGTTGCTGATGTTGCGGTGGTGTTGGATGAGGCTGTAGCGGCCGCTGCTGTTGGTTTGGGGTACCTTGGTTTTGGAGAGCATAGGTTGGATGGGGTTGAGGTACTGGAGTATGTTGGGGGGCTAGGTCAGATTGGATGGGGTTTGGTGGGAGGGTGGAGAGGTCGGGCTAGTATAGAGTTAGTGAGAGGCTGTGAAGGAAGAAGGAAGGGAGAGTTCACGTTTATTGCGTCGTTCATCTCGACGTCCATGTCGCCGTTTTGAAGAGGTTGGTTTTGCATGAAGATGTTGGGGATGGCGCGGTATTGCTCCACAATTGAAGTTTGCGTGAATATATAATTGTATGAACGCGGAAATATTCACTGTGTACTTTTGGCAGACGGTCTGTAGTGTGAACGTGAAAGTGGGCCTGTTGCTTGAAGTTATCTGGGTGAGGTTGAGAGATATTCAGAATTTCGGAAGATGTTCGGATCTAAGATCAGTCTCTCAACGTTGAGTGTTCCGCATCCTACTATTCCATTCTCTCTTCTCTGGCAGCTCTCTTCTTGTCTATTAAGAACGCGTAGAGGTATTTTATTCGCATATTTTCCGATCATGGAATGGGCTTACTTTCGTCTCAGATTGTTTTTCTTAGATATTTTCATTTTGTTTATTCTCGAACATTTAACCCTCTTCTACTTCATGCTCATACATGCTCCTACCTTTCTTTAATCAACCGTCCATATTGTGACAGTCTTTCCACTAGTGATTACCTGTGCTCATCCTGCTGATTAGAACTCCTTTCCATGAGGCTATTAAAGCAATATACCGATTCAAATCTCAAAATAGCCTGTACTGTACGTTGACCCAACAGTCCCCAAGTATCTGAAAGTTACTTCATTACACCATCCTTTCTAAGACTCATGCGCCAGGGAAGCCTCCGAGTAAGCGTATTCTAAAACGATGTACTCGAGATGATGGTATTCGTCCTGATACCATCGCTTAAACGTATATTTTGACATTCTACAACTGGGAATGCGATAGGAAAGGAGATTGGAATTCTATGTTCGTCCTCATCATTGGTCCATGTACAGATATCTATTGGATAAACAGAAACAGAGAGACTTTGATGTCTTCTCCCGCCCTCGAGCTTTTATTTTATGTGCCAGCCATTGCGGTGCCTACCTACCCAGCACCAAGGTACGGACGATCCATTCCACTGTAACCCTGTTCCAGGTGAAAGTTCAGCCCCTAACGGCATGCTCTATTCTACCAAGTAAGATACTTAAAATAAACTGGAAAAACTGATAAGGAGAAGCTAACTTCTGCAAACTTGACCCGTCGGCTTCAGGCCTATTTTATTCCAAGATCTACACGACGGGTTTAAGATCATGAGGAGAAATATACCCATTCAGATTCTAGAATCAATTGAGCTTCTAGTGTTTCTAGCATCTGAACATTCCTTATCCAAACCGTTCCACTTCTCGGATCGAAATATCGTATTGAACACCCTAGGAGCCTCTTCTAGAAATATTTTGCAGCGAGCCAGTATATGAACACGTCGCCAAAAAGGAAGCAGCATATTGCAGTCCTTGAGAACTTGGGCTTTTCTTATAGGTTTTCCACTCTGGATATCCAGAGCCACCCAGCATATCAATTGATTCGTCCCTCGGCTGAGTGCATGGTTTGGTTTATTTTATAAGAGTAAAATATTCCAATGGTATTGCCCGTATGGCGTTTTCACTCTACCACCGAGGAGTGCAGTCACGAACAGTTACACACATTTACTCCCTTTCTGGTCGGCTAGCTCTCGGATCCCTTCTTACCTTGAGCCACTTAATAATTCGATCCTGGCAACGCGCCCGAATCGGCTATGTACAAGACACTTCCCGCGATACCTACTTAAGGAATATAGGTGCTTTGGTCCCGCTGCTTGAGAATATAGGTGAAGATGGCTTACTCGGCTTCCTGGAGTATATTCACTGCACAGTGCTTTTAGACACGTCCCCAATAGACGGATGCAAGGTGAGAGAGACACCGCCTCGCCGAACAAGAGCAGCGCAAAGACAGGTCCGTGGATCAGGAGACTCACCTTCGCGCACATAAACGCCCTGCCGCTCCGAACTTCTCCTTTATTCCATCTCCCAACAAGCACCCACCTCTGTCTCAACAGAACCGACTCTGACCTTCTTGGTTCCCTACATCTCTTCTCACCTTCAACAGCCTTTGTTTCAGCACTAAAAATATTCATCATGGTTATTGAAGGCACCCCGCGCGGAATCGTGGGCCTCAAGCTCGAGGATGAGCCTCGCAGCCCACCTGGCCTTCCATTCATGCCTCGCCGCAACGTTAACAAAAAAGAGGATCACGCGTCTGACGTTGACTTCGCCGAGACTAACTATCGTGGTTCTCCTATGAGGGGAAGGGGAAATGGATCTCCTACCAAGAAGGCTCTACGGGCTCGGGAAAAAGCTTTAGTGGGTTTCACTGAGAATATGGTTCGCGCAACTTAAGTAAACAAAACCACGCTGACTTTACTAGGCCGAAAAATTCGAGGTCGTTCAGTCCAGGATTGGCAACCAACTGGAGGGATCTGATGGTGTCGTCGTTGATGTTTATTACAATGCTCCCTCTAAAGACGACCCGGTATGTTTCGCCATCTTTTGCTATCCTATGATATCGTTCTAATAACCGAATAGATGAACAGCC
Source organism: Delitschia confertaspora ATCC 74209 (assembly GCA_010093945.1). Taxonomy (NCBI): domain Eukaryota; kingdom Fungi; phylum Ascomycota; class Dothideomycetes; order Pleosporales; family Delitschiaceae; genus Delitschia; species Delitschia confertaspora. The sequence continues at coordinate 105,901 of ML993875.1, forward strand.
AGTACGATTACACTCACTTCTCAAGCTGCGTTCCGATCAGCCTTTCTGTCTCATCAAGTCAGTATGTTTTCCACTAGCAGCCAGATAAGGCTTTCTTTTGCTAAACATTTGCGAATTACAGGTTCTCCTTCGCGAGGGGGGATATGAAGGAAACGTCGCCATCATCTTCAAACAATCCAAACCGTTCCCTTTCATGAAACTTCCTGCCAGCGTTCGTGCTAAGATCATCATTGAGCTGGTCTTCGACGAAGATAGCGCGGTCCGAATGCAGATGAAGCAAGGTGGAAACAGGATTGCATACGCTCCGGACTACCAGGCCAAAAACCGTCTTTCCATCCTCCGTACCTGCAAAGAGGTTTGCAAGGAGACTTTGCCAATCGTGTATAGTCAGATGTTCCATTTTCCTGGAACGCAAGTCATCTCCAGTTTCTTACTCCAGATCGGGGAGTGCCGCAAGCACCTGCAGTTCCTCCGTTCCGACGCCTATAATGGCCAGTCTGCTCGCACCATGTTCCATCTTCTCCAGGATGCCAAGAACCTCAAGAAAATCAGTTTCGCCCACGCGTCTAGTAATGAGCAGCCTAAGACCGCCATCAAGAACATCTACAATGACGCTCATGTTTGGATGCTCGGTCTCAACAGGGAGGATCCATACCATGACATCAAGCTTCTTTGCTTCGACAACGCCGCATTCCACATGTGCGAAAGAGACGAAGAGGGCAATGTCGTTGTCACTCAGTGGGGCCCGCCGGAGCAGATCCTGTTCCTCAAAGGACTCAAACAGAAGCTCGATCAGGGCGCTAGGCGTCTTACTTAATTGTTCCTATTAAGGAAAGCGCGAGCAAATGACATACTTACTGTGTGACAATTATTTTTCCCTTGCCATTACTTTCATGGAATACGGAAAGGCAACGCGGTGCGAACTGAACGGCTGACTGGTTGGGCGTTGATCCGCATGGCTATGCATCGTGTTACTTCTCATTCCCCTTACATTCTTCTTTCCATTTTTTTTTTCTTTAATCCCTAAAAAATGACTCTGTTTCTTGCCGGTAGGAATGGGGAAAACGGTAGCGGGTTATCGTACACTCTCTCTACGACTATGTAACAAGTAGCTACTGAGCGCGCTATTAGCAAGCGGCTCGTTCGGCTTTGTTCTTGCTTCATTGAGCGGTGTATGATCTACATCAGGTTCCTACTGGGAATACTCTCTGGCGAAGATGGGGATGGCTTTGGCGTTCTGGATCTAGGCGGTCGTGCATTTCTAACTTGAGGCTCCCAAATAGTAATAATAATGACCTTGTGCGACTGAATGTAATAACAGATGGTGTTCATAATCTCTCTATGGATCTCAAACCCCATGTAAACATATAGCGACGCTAGGAAGATCTTCTTGCTTCACTGAACCTATGTTGCTGTATTCGAAATTATAGACTGCGGAGGATGCTGCCCCAGATTTCGCCACATGCTCGGGGTGAAGTTGGAAACATGCGCTAAGTCCAAACGGGATCCGCCAAGCTACCTGTCCGCGACGTCTTGAACTTTTGCCGACGCCGTCCTCACCAGCTCTCCCTCCCTCATCAACCTCACCTCATACCTTTGATCAACTGACAATAGGAGCTTCGCAAACAAAACCTTGCTCTTGTACAGACTGACTACATATACAGACGTTCTTCGTTGCTATCTGAGAAACTTGTCTTGACGTTTCGCGTGGCTTCACGTCACCTCCACTATGTCGGACGGTGGGTACTTGTCTTCTTCTTTTGACATATTTCCCTGCTGACCTCACCGAATAGCGGACTTCGAGAAGATTCGTCGCCTACAGCAGGAGCGGAATCAGGCAAATGCGGGAAAGAAGAGTTCCAAGACCTTCGATCCTTCCACACAGCGTACGGACAATTCAACTAAAGCTTCACTCACGGAAGCTTTTGACACGAACCTCTATGACCGCGACGGGACAAACAGATTTGCGGGATACAATACTTCCATTGCTGTCAACGATGACGACGCGATGGACGAGGGCGATGACGCTCTGAATGGGCGACGGCTTGTTGGCCAGTACACCGCCACAAAGGCACAGCTGAATGAATTTGCGCACGGCGATACCGAAGAGGCGGATATCTTGTTGAGCCGTGAGGAGAAAGCCCAGATTGCATCAAGGGAAACCGACTATCAGAAGCGGCGTTTCGAGCGTGCTCTTTCACCCACTCGTGCTGATCCTTTCGCACAAGATGGTGCAGCGAATGGAGCAACATATCAGGATGTCATGAAATCTCGAGAAATAGAACGCGAAGAAGCCCGAGTTCGGAAGATTATCGCCGACAAGGAGGCGAAAGGGGAATCTGCTTCAGGTGACCATCAAGCCATGCTCAAGGATGGTGCCAAGACTCCACCACTCGCGGCACCGAGGCGAAAGCGGCGATGGGACACAGGCCCTGAGGAGAAGGCTGCGGCAGCTGCTGCTGCAGCAGCCCAAGAGGCTGAAAAGAAAGCAAAGATCGATGTACAAGAACCTGTTGCGAGAGAGATCACAAAAGAGGTTGTAAAAGAGAAGGCTGCCACCACCCCGGAAGCGCCCAAGAAATCTCGATCGAGGTGGGATACTGCAGTCGTTCCTCGTGAAGATGCTGGCCCGTCTCGATGGGATAAAGCTGGTGCCTTGCCCGATGGTGGTGCCACGCCTGCCCCTGCTGCCGGATTGCAAACCCCAGCGCCACTCGCTGTCGGAGTGCCAATGATGATTGGAGGTTTCGGTACAGACATCGGCCGGAACGCTCCTCTCTCTGACGAAGACCTCAATAGGCTTCTCCCAAGCGAAGGCTACAAAATTCTCGATCCCCCGCCAGGCTACGAGCCCACTCGTGTAGCTACCCGCAATGCCTTAGCAACCCCAGCCCTGCCAGCTGGGTACGGAGGTTTCATGATGCAGGAGCCGGAGAACAACAGCTGGGCCGGCAAGCAGTTGCCTACAGAGATTCCAGGTGTTGGGGACTTACAGTTCTTCAAGGCTGAAGATATGAAGTACTTTGGCAAGCTTGTTGATGGGGCCGACGAGAATGACATGACTCTTGATGAACTCAAGGAGCGGAAGATCATGCGATTGCTCCTTAAGGTCAAGAATGGCACCCCACCCATGAGGAAAACAGCCCTTCGCCAACTCACGGATAACGCACGACAACTGGGCGCTGGACCTTTGTTCAACCAGCTCCTTCCTCTCCTTATGGAGCGAACATTGGAAGACCAGGAACGCCACTTGCTTGTAAAGGTCATCGACAGAGTCTTGTATAAGCTCGACGAGCTCGTCCGCCCTTATGTGCACCGGATTTTGGTAGTCATTGAGCCCTTGCTCATCGATCAAGACTACTATGCTCGTGTGGAAGGTAAGGAGATCATCTCCAACCTTAGTAAGGCCGCCGGTCTCGCCCATATGATTAGCACTTTGAGACCCGACTTGGACCATCCCGACGAGTATGTGCGGAATACAACTGCCCGTGCTTTCGCAGTTGTGGCTTCAGCGCTTGGAATTCCAGCCATGTTGCCTTTCCTCCGCGCTGTCTGTCGCAGCAAGAAGTCCTGGCAGGCTCGCCACACAGGTGTCAAAATCGTCCAGCAGATTCCTATCCTTATGGGATGTGCTATCCTCCCCCACTTGAAGGGCCTCGTTGAGGCTATCGGGAGCAATTTGAACGATGAACAGCCCAAAGTCCGCATGGTCACCGCCTTGGCCATTTCGGCTCTTGCTGAGGCCGCAAACCCGTATGGTATCGAGAGCTTCGATGAGATTCTCAATCCTCTTTGGACCGGTGCCCGCAAACAACGGGGAAAGAGCTTGGCTTCTTTCCTCAAAGCTGTTGGATTTCTCATTCCTCTTATGGATGAGGAGTATGCGAACTATTATACTGGACAAATAATGGAAATTGTCTTGCGGGAGTTTCAGTCGCCCGATGAAGAAATGAAGAAGGTTGTTTTGAAAGTGGTTTCTCAGTGCGCCAAGACAGAGGGTGTTACAGCGGGATATTTGAAAGAGAAGGTCTTGGGTGAGTTCTTCAAGAACTTCTGGGTCCGCCGCATGGCTCTCGACAAGCGCAACTACCAACAGGTTGTCGCTACTACTGTTGACCTCTCTCAAAAGGTTGGCGTTACGGAAATCGTTCAGCGCATTGTCGCCAATCTGAAGGATGAATCGGAGGCGTACCGGAAGATGGCTGTTGAGACCATCGACAAGGTCATTGGTAGTCTTGGTGCTGCCGACATCGACCAGCGCCTTGAGGAACAGCTCGTGGACGGTATTCTTACCGCTTTTCAAGAGCAGACGGTCGAAGACCCGATCCTCCTCGACGGTTTCGGTACTGTCGTTAACGCTCTAGGTGTTCGTTGCAAGCCCTTCCTCCCTCAAATTGTTACCACCATTCTCTGGCGGTTGAACAACAAGTCCGCAACCGTTCGCCAACAAGCTGCTGATCTTGTCGCACGCATCACCATGGTAATGAGTCAGTGTGAAGAGGACGCGCTCCTAAATAAGCTCGGAGTTGTTCTCTACGAGTATCTCGGTGAAGAATACCCAGAAGTCCTCGGCTCCATTCTTGGTGCTCTTCGTTCAATTGTTACCGTTGTGGGCATCCACCAAATGCAGCCTCCAATCCGTGATCTCCTTCCGCGTCTCACGCCTATTCTTCGTAACCGGCATGAGAAGGTGCAAGAGAACACGATCGACTTGGTTGGCCGTATTGCCGATCGTGGGCCAGAATCTGTTAACCCCCGCGAATGGATGCGTATCTGTTTCGAACTTTTGGATATGTTGAAGGCGCACAAGAAGGGTATCCGGCGTGCCGCCAACAATACCTTCGGCTACATTGCCAAAGCCATTGGACCTCAGGATGTTCTGGCTACGTTGTTGAGCAATTTGCGTGTCCAGGAACGCCAGTCTCGTGTGTGTACTGCTGTTGCTATCGGTATTGTGGCAGAGACGTGTGCTCCTTTTACTGTCCTTCCGGCTCTGATGAATGAGTATCGCGTGCCAGAGCTTAACGTCCAGAATGGTGTCTTGAAGGCCTTGTCCTTCATGTTCGAATACATCGGCGAGATGGGCAAAGACTACGTCTACGCTGTAACCCCACTTCTGGAAGATGCCCTTATCGACCGCGACCAAGTCCACCGTCAGACCGCCGCATCCGTCGTAAAGCATATTGCCTTGGGGGTCGTCGGTCTTGATTGCGAGGATGCCATGATTCACCTCCTGAATCTGCTGTGGCCCAATCTATTCGAAACCAGTCCTCACGTCATTGACCGCATCATTGAGGCCATTGATGCCATCCGCAACGCCGTGGGTACTCCTCTCGTTATGAACTACATCTGGGCCGGTCTCTTCCACCCTGCCCGCAAGGTGCGTCAGCCTTACTGGCGCCTGTACAATGAGGCATATGTCCAGTCGGCGGACGCTATGATTCCTGCGTATCCCATTCTTGACGATGACAATCTCCGACGCCATGAGCTGGAAGTTTTCCTTTGAGGAAATGGGCACTTTCAAAATTTATGGGACGCCTTTTGGTAAGCAAACATCTACGACATGATATCTATTGAACAACCATTCTAAGGTTTTTGTTGTCTTCCATTCTGTATATTAGAAGGATGAAGGGGGTCCTCGGCGTAAGTTGGTCGGAGTATCAAGGTCCAGTTTTGGGAAGGGTATATCACAATGGAAGACCACTAATGACGACCTTATGGGTCCAGGTGCAGTCTACCTGCAGGTTTCAGGATGGGGCATTTTTGGTGGACACGGGGCAACGATTTTGAGGTACATTTATGGGAAGTATTTGCAGTCCGCAACTGAGCCATGGTGCATTATCTAATCTTCGAGTGCAGTACTTCCCGACTCGTGTCCTTGTCATGTCCATCTTGCGCCCCTACTCAGTAAGCCTTTGGCACATGATAGTCTTGTGCCGCTCCCCTGACTCAAAGCTATTTCTAACGTGCCTTAGTGTAACCGCTCTATAGCGAGAAATGTTCAACTTTATGATGTATTCTTCTATTGTTGTGACTAACTATCACAACGCTCTACTGAAGCCCAGCAGCCAGGAATCTTTACCTTAACAGCTATGCCTTGACTCCTCCAATTCACCAGATTGGCTTTCTCACGCTCTACCTTCTTTGTCCTCCACTAATTCAATCCGCCAAGTACTCAACTGACTCACACACCTACGTTCTCTACTAACTCGCACATTTGGATCCTCAACTGAAGTAACATTTCCATAACCGAAGCTTCTGAACACGAGCCAGGTCGCACAGATCCTTGCATTGGACTCCTTTACTTACTGGATGGCTATCAGAGCTGGCTTATGAGCTATATCTCCCAGTTATGACCAGGACCACCAGCTTGGGGGATCGATCGATCCCTCTTGGTGACTATGAGCATCATCTCGTGGACTGCCTGATCTTCAGGGATACCAGCATCAGCTTGTAACTGGTCGGACTTGATTGAAATTCTACTACAAATAGCAAGCAGAGTTCGATCAGCCTTGAACCAATGTTTACCGCAAGGGGTGCGCCGAAGGACAATTATTAGGATGTGTTGATTACATTCAGTCTTAGTCATGTCCCATTAGATAATAGAAATTAAGTTTGACCGTGCATGTACGTGGAATAAAAGCATTATAGACTCTACCACACAGTGTAGAACTACGAAGTATGTTACGGGGAGTAGCTTCTTGGAATTATGGAAGTGTCTTGTGGTTAATATTGTTGGCAAGTAAAGGATATCAAAAGTAAAGTAAATTGTATTATGTGTGCGTGCAGCTTGGATATATACATAGGGACACATGATACAACAGAACGGGTAGGTCGAAAAGGAACGTATTCGCCGGTGGTAGATCTGCTGATCCACGTCTAGGGGGGTTTGTACGTTACATGCTAAGTCAAGTTACTCCTGCTCTTTCTCAGAATCCCGGGATAATTGATACAGTTTGGCGACTATCTCTAAGTTTTAACTGCCATCGGAGACTATCTTCTTAATATTCTCCAAAACAGCCTGGATATTTATATCATTATGAGTGGAGATCATCGCCAAAATGATACTGTTGTTTTGCTTCACATATTTTTGAACAAGAGAAGTGGCCAGCTTGACGCCCGGCTGTCCGCCAAGATAGCTGCTCCAGTAGATATGGCCAGGGATATTCGCAATAGTGAGTGGAGCAAGATCAAGTCCCACAACCTCCACTTGAAGGACGTCTTCGTAAAAAGAAGATAGGACTGTGTTACCGTGACCGCTCTTCATATAGTCCCGGGCAGCAGCAACCAGATCAGCAAACTCATCTGGTGAGTTAAGATTTATTGAATCTTGCTAACCGTTCCTTTTTACCATGAATACATTTTGGGCCCGATATAATCTTTGAACTCATTCGTGGAGTAACCTCTTTCTGAAGATGCAATCCAATTGCAAAACGTTTTACCTACATTGCTCTTCGCAGGAAAACCGTGGCCAAAGCCCTGAGGAACATAGATCTTCCCTGAAGATTGATCACCGCAAACGATAAGTCGTGGGAGGCCGCCTTCTCATAGTAGCTGACCGACATTGTGAGACCAAAGCTCATCGGTTCAGGTTATGGCTAGACAATAAAGAGAGGTCTAGCAAACCGGGGAAAGTGGAACAATGAAGAGAAAAAGATAAAGAGGTACAACAAAAACGTGGAATGGGTTCAAAGGGTTATACTCAACTAAAGAGCTAAAGAGAAGAAGAAGCAACCCGCTAAAAATGGAAGGATCAATCATCCTAACCGTGGAAACAAAAGAAAACTAAAACAAACTCGTCAAAGAGGGCCTGCTTATGGGGGCAGAATGGTTCGCAGTCCAGCTATGGGATATTACTCTTAAGGAAGAACAATGCTTCCGATGCCTCAAAGGAGGGCACCACCAGTCTGTCTGCAACTCACCACATAAGTTTTGCGGGTGCTATGCAGACTGACACGCCACCAAGGACTGCACAAAGACCAGTAGAGAACATGTCTCCTGTGCAGGTTGCAGAAAGAAGGGACACGTAGCCTGGGAAATGAGAAAGTGCCCAGAGTTTAAAAAGTTTAAGGATCGAAACGCCGAGATCAAGTTGCAACTGGTTAAGAAGACTGAGCTAGTCCAGGGAGGGAGAACTGCAGCAACACCGACTTATACCTTCACAGCTGGAAACAACTCTACAGTAGCGTCTAGAGGTTCCAACTCTCTAATGGATGGCATAGAATGAGTAATGGTAGAAGGGAGTAAGAAAAGAAAGGTCGTGGGACGGTTAACAAACATTTCAAAAGCAGCCAAACAACTAGGCTGGCCCGAGTTATTCCACTCTCAACCAAACAGCTCACTTGACCGGGAGGAAGTAACTGTACTATCATACAATGAGGAAAATAAATATCATCCAATACAATTGTGGAAATGCAAACAATAAAAAGGCTTGACCATTCCTAGACAGCCTTGATCCCAAGAAATACCCGATTATTGCACTCCAAGAACCGATGACAACTGAACGAAACCCTGGAATCACATACTACTCAAAGGGCTACCGCCCTAATAGAGATGAACTATGGCCTAAAAGTAACTTTTCTGATTCACGATAAAATCTCTCTTACAGAGTGAAAAGTGGTAGAAGCCATTGATTATGTGGAATGGCTCCAAATTCAAACAGATGGAGAAATACTAAACATCCTTAATGTGTATAATCTACCGGGACCAGCAGATCAGCCTCGAATATCCAAGTGGCCACAGTTAAAACAGATCCTTCGGGCTACGGCATCTAGCCATACACTGGCACTGGGGGACTTTAACGCCCACTACCCAGAATAGGCAGGTACAATAATAAGATGAGAACCAAAAACGGACTATCTCCTCATTCGAATAGAAAGAGATTTACCTCTCTGTAATGGGCTAGAGCCCGAAGAAGTCCTCAGGAGCAGCTCTTCGGTTGTCATTACCTCGTGCTCGATTTGGTTAGCGCTACAAAGGCTTTACGACTATCAGTTCACGCTCTCATGTACATAGTTCTTTAGTAATTCAACTCCGTTCAAACCTAGCTTCTGGTGGTCAACCGCCAGATCCTTACACTCTCAAAGCTTTGCGCCATGGATCATGGCATTTAACCTGAGAGGGAACGGGCCTCGACACAGGACCACTTCCCGATAGAGATTAGAATTGATGTAAGAGCACTACGCCTTCAAAAGAGTAGGAGATTCACTCTTAAGAAAGCAGATTGGGAGTCTATTATAGACTACGCCCAGCCACCGAGGTGGATGGACCCAGACCCTTATGTAGCGGCTATGAATCTTCAGACAGTAACAAAAGAAGCGCTAGAGTCGTAATGTCCCAAGGCTAAACCATGCAAGCGATCTCGACTAGAATGGTCACCAAGGGCAGCAGAATTATTAGCAGAAGCTAGAAGAGCGCAGAAGCGATTCTAGAAAACAAGGGATAGAGAAAATACGGCAGAGTGGAAGTTACCTACGTAATCAACTCCAGCAGGAGTTCCGGCGCAATAGTAAGACAAAATGGCGGAAGCTTGTTGAAGAACTGACAGAAGACTCCGACAATTTTAAACACCTATACAACAAAGGCTTATAGAAGCTCTTCAAATGGAGTAGGAGACCGATAGGAGTCTAGATCGGCCCTACAGTTATCCCTCCCCTTCGAACAAAGGAGAGAAGCTCTCTGAATACAACTAATGAGGATAAAGCAGAGGTCCTTAGTACTAAATTCTTTCCTCAAAGTGGCCTGGCGGATCTCTCCGATAGTAACGCAACTCAAGACTTCCCTTGATTCAATATGAATTCCATTGTCACAGAAAAGGAACTTAGTAAAGTACTTGCTAAGCTTCCCAACAATAAAGCCCCTAGCCCAGATAGTATCTAAAACGAAGCCTGGAAGGCAATAGAAGGAACGATCCTGAAAGAGCTAGCATAGAAAATTACTGGGATTCCATAGGCAGGGACACTCCCTAATTTATTTAAGGAGTCTCCGACAATGGTCCTTCGAAAGGAGAAGAAAAAAGGCTACTCTCTCCCAAGGAGTAATCGTCCCATTGCTGTCACGGTGTTGCGCAAGAGAAGGTCAATCATTATATTGATTATCCAGGTAGTTAATTTTATGAGAAGAAAAGGATTGGAGAAGGAGGAAGGGGTGGGCAGCAAGTCCTAGGTAGGTGTCCTCCGGGCACTAGTGACTAAGCGACCCAACAGAGTTTTTGACCACTCACGTGTTCATCATTCACTACGAAGTGGTTCCACCTACCCAAGACAACCTACCCAATCTATGCAAGCATGTGAACCGTCACAATTGCTCTCGAAAATATGATTGTTAAAGTAATCGAGAAGATAATAGCTAATAGGATCATCAAGGAAGCTGAAGCTCGAGGCCTTCCATGAGACCAGATGGCAGCGAGAAAGAAGCGATCAACTCTCTCAGCATTAAAACTTCTTACAGGAAGTACCCAAACTGCATGGGCTACAAAGAAGAAGATTGTCTCTGTACTATAGCTGGACTTTATAGGGGCATTCAACAATGTCTCTGATGAGAGACTAATATAGGTGCTCAGACAAAAAGGATTCCCTGAATGGATTGTACAAACGATATTATCCTTTCTCACAGGGCGGCAAACGCGAATTATATTTGGTGATTTTGAAAGCAAATGGTTCCAAAAAGAAACGGGGATCCTTCAAGGATCTACACTCTCCCCAGTGCTTTTCCTGTTCTTTATTGCTGATCTACTCAAGGAGTTTAAGGCTGTTAACTCGGAGGTCACTGGATTTAGATTTGTGGATGATACCACCCTTATCATTTGGGGCAACACAGTTGCGGAAAACTGCAAAAGCCTTACTAAAGCACACGAGAAGTGTATGGCATAGGCAAAGCGGTTTGGGGGAAAACCTGAAACAAGCGAAATATCATTATAATCAGAATGTGAACGTAAAAAAGAGGTAACATCAGTTTACCAAAAACAAATAAGAAAATGACCAAATCGACCGAGAAAGTAGATACTTCTTACATTTACAGCTCCTCATCAGGTTCCTGCGCAACAGGATGCGCCACGGTTCGATAAGTCGTCAATACAGGCTTCTGTTGCCAACTTTGTTCCTTGGGTATCGTTAAAGATGCGAATGAAGACGGAGAAGGTGAAACCGAAACCTGAATTTGCGAAGTTCTTGAGGGAGTCGCGATTTCAGGTTCAAGGCTGTGACGACGTGATTTGGTAGCACTTGCAGGAGGGACAGTGAGGCGACCGGACGGAGACTTAGAGCGTTCTGGACTATTAGGCTTTACACAGACTACATGAAATGGTTAGAATCAGAGCGTCTCGTTCCCGGAGATACGCGAGAGGGTGGGTACCTACGTGTAGCATCGGAATCATAGTCTTTTGCACTTCGAAATTCTGGGGTGTGCGGAGGTTTAGGAAATTGGCGTACTTGGAGCTTGCGCTCAGTCTTCGCGTTCCGGGCACTCCTAGACACTGCGATCTGTGGATCAGTTCTGCTATATGCGAAAGAAGGGCGAGTAACTAAAGCGAAAGTTGCAGTACATACCACCATTTCTCCCAGTTCTGGCCTGAACCCTAAGAATGCGTTTTGCCTCAATCATGTCATCCAGTTTTGTTTTGAGACTTTTCCGATCCTCATGCACCTCAGCGGGCTCTTGGGCAATAGCCCGAAGTTCGTATTCGTTCATTTCAGTTATCAGTGAAGCAGAGAAGATGCTAGAAAGGCTAGCTACTAGACAATTCTCAAGGACAAGCACGACAACGTTGTTGATGAAGATGGAAATGGCCCTCTAAAGCTTAATATTAGCTCGGTAAAGACAACCAAGACAGCGAAATGCCCAAACCGATGAAGATGGTACCTACCTTATAGTAGCATTGCATAAGATCTAAGATGTCTTCATTCGTGACGCTGTCGTGGCCAAATTTCTTTTGAGTGCTGCGCGAGGCTCGAAGGTTTTGATATTCCATTTGGAAACCTGGTTCATACATGATCGGATCCTGGCTACCGTTCGCCACGAGAACGTCTTCAAGCTTCTGTTGAATAATCAGTCTTTTCTTCTGCAATGCAGGCTCAATAAGCCCCTGGTAAAGAGAATCGGCTGTTCGAGAGTCCATCAGACTGTTTAAACATTCGTCTAGATACTCCATAACGGCCTTTTCAACCAAAGCAAGGTGAATTCGGGCTATATTATTCCACTTTTGAGACTGCTTGCGGAAGACCGCTGAGATGACTCTTTCATTGGGAAGAGGGTAGGCTGAAATCCGGTTTTGGTGTAGTTGTTTAGCAACATGCGTCTGGAGGAATTCATGTCGCGTCACTGTTTCCGGCTCAGGACATGATGCATAATCGGCATGATCTGGTTCTTCATCGTCGAAAATGGAATGCTGAGCAGGGAAGAGCTGGTCTAGGCCAGTCCTGGCATCGATATTCCAGGTGTGTCCTCTTCGATGCATAACCTCTGCAAAGGTAAAGTGAAGATTAGTTACTCGGGTGCGGAGTTTTACTGCATGGTTTCGTGAAGGATCGTGAAAGAAAGGATCACTGTATATTCCATTCAAAGCACAACCGGTGAGCTCGCGGAAACCCTCTGCCTTCAGAACCAAGAATGATCTCATTTTGTCTTTAGTGTCTCGAGGCTCTCCAAGCGCGTTTATAGAGGATTCGATCTCATTCTGGGCGGCGTTTACTTCATCTATGAGGGAAGGAAGTTCTTGGCGAATTTGACTCAAAAGAACATTGGCGAGTCTCTTCCTCAAAGAATCAATACCGATGTGGTTGGATTCAATGGAGCTCCAGATTCCTGACGAAAAGAATTTTCGCTCGGATTCGTCGCGCTCAGCATCAGACTGATCACGCGTTTTAAAGCCTCGGTTCTTAACGACGTGCCAGCCAAGTTTCAGCTGTAACTTTTGATTCTTGACCAGATCGACAAAGTTTTTTTCGCTTTCTGAGCCTCCATCCAAGAGATCGGGTTTTGTTATGATTCCTAGCGTGCGGAGATGACCAGGATCAATGTCAGGCTCAGCGGCGTAAGTCAGCACAATCTGGTTTTCGAAGTTGTTTGAAGCGCACACTACCGCTAAGATGATGGATTTTTCATCGCGCATATAACCTTTAACAAGGTTTTTAACTGTGTTGACCTCGTCGGCAGTCTTTCCTTCGGTCTGAGAGTGTACAATTCCTGGGAGGTCGACAATTGTGAGGGACGGAATATCAGGAGCGCTGTACTTGATCCGCAGAACGTCCTTGAAGAAACAAGTTGGAGGAGCGCCAGACGCCGCTGTGGTGCCAAATCTCATGCAATCTTTCGCTTCTTCGATCAGGGTAGGAAACTCAAACTCTTCTCTAGCCGTGTAGGTACGCTCAAAATCTCTGAGATGTTGCTTTTGTCGCTCTGTTCGGTTATCTCCCGGAGTGATAGTGCACTGTATGTTTACATGCCCATGCGGTGTTCTTCGTAGAATGAGCTCAGTGGCAAATGTCGTGCAAAGGGTATCCTTAGTTGGAAAGCGAAGCCTAGTGAGTCCTTCAAGGACGGAGCTCTTTCCCGAAGATTGGTCCCCACAGACGACAAGCTGGGGAAAGCTTATATTATGTTTGTTGACACCCTTTCCCCGAAGCTTTTCAATGGCGTTCAATAGATTGGCCTGCTCCGTTGAGTTTAGTAGTGCAAGAGAATTAGGCTCGGATTCCTCGGAGACCATGTCTGGTTTCAATGGCAATGTTGGAAGGACGTAATTGCCCTGTGTGTATGGAGGAAAGAAGGGGAAAGTTGGATGGAAAAAAATAGAGCGCATTGCAAAGGGGCACTCCAGGTACTTTTATATTCCAATCACTTCTATAAATACTGCGCGAGCATGCACAGTTAGGCTGGTACTACCTTCTTCCATGGCTTGCAGCTCATTCGTTTGCAAAGCCGCCGGAAAGCTATGTAGCACCCTTCCTCAGGCCAGAAACAGAAAACCTGAAACGGGAGTGTCGTTCCCTCGAAACAGTGCGGGATGCTGGACTTCGTAGAAGTTTCAATGTCGGCGGTAACAACTATCTCGCTCCCAATTTAGTGATCGGTACCGGAAACGACACGTATTAGACAGAATTCGTGAACGTGGGGGCTTGCCGCTGGGTTAGTTTAGTCTTGGTGTCAGAAGATGGACATAGGGTCTACCATGTACTTAGCATCTCTAACATCGAAGTCAGAACGGGTTTCCATACAAAGTAAGAAATGAATCAACAAGTCCAAGGCTTCGATAACTACATACATACTCTAGCTCAGAAGCCTCAGATTCCATATTGGGGGCGGAAGCTCGTATGCGAGGCCAAGCGCTCCCGAGGGCGTGCTGTGCCGCAGGCGAGCAGAAGCAGACCTGGAAGGCGTCCCATCGAATCAAGGGGGACAATTGTTAGAAAACAGAAACACAGCTGCAATGTGGTGGTTTCAAGATGATAAGCCGGCGGCAGTTCGTATCAGAATGTGATGGCGGAATTGAAAGAATGTTTGATGTCAGGAGAGGAGGTTGGCGGACATCGGACCTGGAGAAATAGGAGTTCCGGCAATCACGTGTCCAGTCATCCCGCGCGTTTCCTCCCTTCCAGAAGTAGATATAGTGAATCATTGAAGTGTCATATACTATACATTGATTGAAGAAGATAAGATTCAACCTATCAAAGTAGCTTTCATAAGCGCGTTCTTGACGAGATGCCAATTCCTCAAAGCTCAGAGTGCTCAGGAGTAATTTGAACCGGCCGGTCTTCAACAGGCTCCTCCGTCTTAGGCTCAGTAGCTAAAGATTCATCTGGAGTCTCTTCAATAATTTCTTCAATCTCAATCTGAATCGGCTGCTGCTCCACAGGTTCCTCCTTCTTTGGTTTGGGGGCTTCTCCTGTAGTTATCACCGAATCAGGTAGTTTCTCCTTCTTTCCCTCGCCCATTCTGATAGCGTCAACCCAAGCTTCAACCTGAACCGCATCAAAACTTTGGCCGGAGTACTTCTTCCACCATCCTCTCTTCGCGTTGGTAGCGATGAGATGAACTTCGTTTTCACCCCCAAGCTTCAAATTACTGATTAAAGGGGATGCGAGGGGATTGGCTGCAGAAACACCAAAGAACGGAAATATGTGACTTGCGCGGTGCTTCTTATGGATTGATGCTAGGGAAGCTAGAGCTGTGGTGGCCGCTTCCGAGGTCTCGTCCTTGGGCAGCATCGCAATAACACAGGTCTTGGCATTGTCATTGAGACAGGAAGCTTCCAGCTCGGACCGTTCGGAAAGGACCGGAATAGTTGGTCTGGGCTCTTCTGCAGGGACTGGGATGGTATCGTCCTTCACTTCTGGGGTGGTAGACTTAACTGGCTTTTCAGAGGATGAAACTTTGGAAGATGAGGCCTTAGGAGACTTAGGGGTGGCCTTGTCGTCCTTTTTTGATTTGGATTTCTTAGCCTTCGGTGGAGGACAGTCCGGATTAGGGGGCGCGACTTGAGAGAGGAACTCCACCATTGCTTCCTTCTTCATTTCTCCTTGATGAAAGATTGGTTCCTGGGTGCCGCCGGGAAGAAGAATAAGTGTAGGGACTTTCTCAATACCGAACATCTTTGTAGCCGCTGTCTCTTTATTCCGAATCTGGGCCACGGAAACCAGTCCACCGAAATCGATCGCCAGAGCCTTTAACGTCGCGCTGATAAGGCCTTTGTCGCTGAATAAGATCGCCTTTGCGGTTTCGTTCTTCTCGTTCAACCATTCATCCAAAGTCTGATCTGTGACCTTCTTCACTGTGTTCGGGATTTTGGCCTTTACTGCCTCGACAATCGCTTTCGCGGCTCGTTGACCCTGGTAGTCCTCTACAATAGGCTTTCCTGCCTTCTTGCTCGGACGAACAATTTTGAGAGTGGGGAATCCTTGTACACCCATCTGACCACAGAATGGCTTGTTCATCTCATCGTCACAATTGACCGCGGCGACCTTGGCTATCCCGGCGAGTGATTTGGCCGCGGATTCGTATGCGGGTTTTAGATTCTTGCAGTGACCGCACCATGGAGCATAGAATCTTGCGCCCAGGGTTAGACATGTAGGAGGCTTTCGACAAAGGGCACTTACTCGACTATCTATAGTAACGTTAGCTATTGACCTGAAGCTTTAGACGAGAGAGCTTACGGATGTGTAATTCGACTTTGCGATCACCCTGTCATAGTCCATTCCAGAAATCTGGACGACAGCTGAATTCTTCCCATACAAACTCTGAGCTTGGCCAGGGTGGGCAAGGAGCAATGAGGCCGCGGCAGCGACAAGAGCTGCTTTGGAGATCATGTTGGGGAGAAAAAGAAAGTGTAATTTAGAAAGAGAGAAAGAACTGTGCAAGGTAAAAACAAAGTCGAGGCTGGATATTATATAGACAAACTCACATAGTGCGTGGTGAGAGATGCCAGGTTGTCCTTTACGTGAAGCTGATTGCCGCATATAGAGCTAAAATAAGCCCATGGCGGGGTGCAGCGGCCCGACAGGGATTATCATCTCACCGCTGCCAAGCTCCCAGGGTCTCGAACCATGACATAAACATCCACTTTCACCTCACCAGGAACCATCTGGGCACTCTCACCAACCCAACCTCTTATACAACCATTCACTACGCAAGATGGCATCAACTGTGCCCACAAAGCTCAAGGATGCAGGAATAGCCCCTTTTGCGCACCGAGCTGCACAGCTCGAGAAAGTCAAGCCGATCATCAGTTATTGGTGTACGTCTCGATGCTACTTTACATGAATTCAGAAAGCTAACTACTTGATAAGTACGATTCTACATCACCCAGAAAATAATATCAAAAGGCCTTCATCTCGCCGACGACGACTGCAAATCATACACCACAGATCTTCTCCAAAAGCTCGAGGAAACCAAGGATGCACATCCCACCGAGGATGCGTTGACGGACGATGTAGCCGCAGAGGCATACTGCGAACAATTTGCTCTAGACATATTTAACAAAGCAGATGGTGCCGTAAGGGCTAATAAGGTCACAGCGTAAGTGCTGGTGTTGGGTTGATGTCGTATCCTATACTGACATTGGGGTAGGCAGACGGTAGACACCTTCAGGGCCGCAGGAACATTTCTAGACCTGCTATCGGTCTGGAAGGATCCTCTTGAAGCGGATATTGCGACCAAGTCGAAATATGCGAAATACCATGCTCTGCGTATCACCAAGGCTCTCAAAGCTGGCGAGGACCCCAATCTATCCAACCCTGTTCAGGAGCCTTCTCCACAAGCTCAGTCTCCTACTGTGCAAGAATCCAATGGACCAGAGGATCAAGTAATGCGGGAGACTGCCACGCAACCTTTCCAGCCTTATGCCGAATCTGTTCCCGATACTTCCGCACCATCTCCGAGAGTATCTCCTTTACCGCCAAATATTCCCTCCGCATCCGCAGGATACCCCACTGACCCGACCAATCCTTCGCAATTCCCATCCCATAGAGACGTTTCTCCCATATCAGCGCCTCCCACGTCTCGAAAAGGCTCCATGGAGTCTATCGGCGGTGGTTACTTTCCCCGTGTAAACATGCCCACGTTCACTGCGGATAATGCTGCTCCTTCATTGCCTACAGCTCCTTCGGTCGTTGATGAGCCGATGACCAGTCCGTTTGGTAATGTTTCTATGCAGTCCGCACCATCCGCCCCTGACCCGCAGAACTTCTACCAAAACCAGGGCTTCCTGGCCGCTCAAAGCCCACTACCTCCGCAGTTCCAACAGCAGCCCGACTACTCATCACGTCAACCGCAAATCTCTCAAACTTCTCAATCTTCCCATTCCACTCAAGTTCCACAACAGCAATCGCATGCATATCCTCAGCAGCCCCCGGCTGCACAACCACCACCCCAACATTTCCCACAGCCCATGTCTGGAGCGACATCCGCACAAGAAGAACTACTAAGGACGGATGAGGAGGCTATAATGGCAGCCCAAAAGCATGCCAAATGGGCTATTTCAGCCTTGAATTTCGAGGACGTCAATACCGCGGTCAAGGAACTAAGGGTCGCCTTGAACGCTTTGGGGGCCCGCTAGACCGCGCTTACGCAGTTATGACTTGTATATATGAAGTAATGCTCTTGAGTTGATATTCTGATGTTGGTATATACCCCTGAAATGGAGCCGACCCGGCACCGGAATAAACCTTGGTTGTCACTCAGTAGTGATTTAATTGAATCGTGCGCGCTGGCACTTTCTATTTACATTTACTCTGTATATGACTGAAAACAGTTCCTTCAGCTTTAATTTATGAAAAAGCTGGCTTCCGATAATCCAGAATTAGTTTACCCTTCGTTCTTGTTTACCTATTAGCCTTGCTCACGCAGTCTCTATCATGCAGGAAGTTGGAACTTCCAACCTTGGGCTAAATACCGTTAGAAAAGGTACATACTCTGAGTGTTACCGCAGTACACTTTCTTTATTACTCTCTAGCTGTTATGCGTCTTTGCGCCTGCCCTTCTTCTCTCCTCACTCTGAAACACCAGTCTTTCACGAAAGTCGATTCCTTGGAAGGCGTATGTCACAGTTCCGGTAAACATTTCCTGGAGCGATGAATACTAGATCTGTTATATTTCATGGTGTTATTTTTAATATGAAATGCTAGCTATCAACCACTTTAATGCAAAGACACCGCTATGTAGACTGTTAGCAGGTAGGGGAGATCACTCTTTTAGCTCAACTCACGAGCTTGACCCTGTGCCAATTTCTTTGGTTAACCTTGTAAAGGCCTTTTGTAATTGAGGAAATTAATCCGTTCCGTATCTTTGGAGTGTTAAATAGGAAAGGATTTAACTTTAGTGATCTTCTTGTTTCTTTTTTTAAATAGGCCATAGCCCCTTCTAATCCAAACCCAATCCTTTGCGTTGTCCTGCAAAGTTCGAAGGGGCCAGTCAATAATCTTTTAACACTCATTGCCCATCACCAGACCAGCGTATCCGACCTGTATATCCCTACCAGCCATCATGATATCTCTCACCCAACACCTCAATTGAATCTAACTCCTGAGTGTAGCCCACTATCGACTAACGGAAGAGATTATAGTCTTTGGAAATCCTAGATTGAGCCCACTGTCATAGTAAGGCTGTTTTGTGGAAATTTCTCTTGATGCAAGCTCTAACGGCTGGCTCACTGTTCTGTTGCGCGGTTTAACTTAGAATTTGGCACTTTACAGGCTGCTGCAGACTCAGTTCGATTTAATATAAGGTTCGGGTTACCGGTGAGAGGTAGCAGTGGCTTTTGTTGAGCTACGTAGCAAGAAGGTAGTCTAGCTTCGGTCGAACAATTCAGAATAAACGGTAGTTTTAGATACTGTTGAGTCATTTCTGAACAAACAGCCCGAGAGACGTAGATCGGGGTTAAAGAGGGTTCTAGCAACGATTCAGCTATTTAGAACAACGAAAGGAAATATATGAATCAATATGTCTCGTCAAATTGCCTAGCCAACCAACTGTGGTATTGATGTGTTGCCAGCCTTTAGCTTTTCGGAAGACGGGCTTGTCTGGTTCGGTTTGACTTCCAATTGACCACATGTTTAGTGGGTTAGAATCATCCAGGACGGCACGCTGTTCAATTGAACGTTGTTGACCCCAGCACAACCCACTTGCCACGTTGGTTCCCCGAACCCAGTCTGCCTGTACTGAACATGTGATCGTCGAATTGCGGTCGCTAAAGTTATAATTCTGGATCATAAGAAATACGCTTGGGTATTGATCGGTTTGATGGCCATAGCTGGTATTGACGGAACCAACAGGAATCGGAATCCATTCAGTCGCCAATCGAGATGTGTTGTGATACTGCACAGGGAGAAAGTATCGTAGATCGCTTTGCCCTTGGTAGTCAGGAACGATCGGGAACTATAGACAACGTTAAGTAGGTTAAAGTCACGGGAGAGAAGCTATATGGAGCTTACAGGCAACAAAGCGTGACCGTCAGATTACTGGTTATGGTCGAAAGAGTTATCCGTATAATTGTCTGTGTCGAAACACTGCGTACGAACTAGGGGCACCTAGCTCTTCACACTTCCCGCTGAGGCGTTACGCTCATGATGATGAAGGTTCATTAGCAACTTTCCGCGTTGGGTTTCGTCAGATCCTAAAAGTGCAAAACACCATACGTCTTGACCGATGTACTTTGAGAATGCACCAATGCCAAGATTACTTGCGTAGGCGGCCACTCTCGCGGAGTCAGGCCAACTCTCCAGGGTCCCGATTGGCACACTCTAATCGAGCGTAATATCGCGCTTGAACGTACCGTCGCTGTCCGAGAGCACGCGCTCATTACTGGAGCCTCTTTGCCAGAAAGCTTCAGCCAGGAATGGATACCCGGCCCAGATACAAGAGCCCACAGTTGAGTTAGCCGAACTCAGATGGTCCAAAATTGCTGATGAATCAGAACAGCGAGAGCCCCATGTAGGGGAGCGGTCGACAGTGGACGGATGTAGGTCCCAATTGATCCAAAATTTAGCGCCACCAGCAGGCCAAGCTTCATACCAGGTCGGTATGAGCAACAAAGCAATTGACGGACCAGCAAGCACAGCAACCAGTGCGGAAGTGCCAATCAACAGAATGAATGCCCATCGCGTACGATGGCTCTTGAAGGCCATAGAGCCCGCACGAAAGTCGTCCGATACGAGGTAGAGTATGGCTACGAAGCGAAACCTGGCTGTGAGAAGACCCAATGGGATTCCTTCACTGGCGAAAAGCAGATAACTCCTGACGATATCCATAATAACGACACTCAAAGACGCTATAATGAGGAGCTCCTAACATACAATTAACGTAAGATGACTCCGCCCAGCGCGGACTTACCAGCAGTTTAGCCGTCACTTGAAGACTCAGCCGGTCAACCGCTTGAGCAGTATCATTGTAGAGACCTTGAAGATGGGCTCCCACAAAGAACCCAGAGAAATTAAGATAGGATAACGTGATTATTGCGGCGATTGGAAGGAAGTGTCCCCAACAATGGCGGATAGCGTATGCCCAACTGGCGCGAATGACATGCATTTCTCGTTCCTTCTCTTCACCTCTGATCGCAACTCTGAGGGACTTTTCAAGGGATGAAAGCCATCTCCGAGCAGTCCCACAGAAACGACTCCAAATCTTTTGGAATAACCCCTTCTATGATGCCCAGTACTCTGCAAAGGTTTTGGCAGTCTGAGTTCCTGTCATTGTTTGTCGATTCCCCAGGAGTGGTAGCAGCTTTTTAGTGAATGAAGCGAAAGAGGAGAGTACTCATTATATTCAGCAAAAGGAATACATGCTGGGCCTTTCACAAACACAAGGCGAAATCTACCTTACGCGTTCAGGTTCATCCTCGTTGCGCTCAGCCACCACCACCTCGAGGTGCCACTGGTCTAGCAAACAGTGCACCACGTGCACAGCACCACGATAGGGAACCTGATCGCAGTCAGTTGGCTTTCTTTGGAGATAGGTAACATTTTATCGAGTACCCACTTCAATGGGATCAGCTTTCTCCCTTGTTATAAGCACCACCATTTCAGTACGGACGCCAGGGTGGTACAGCAACTCGTGAGCACCCCATACTGTATTTGGTGGTATATATGTGCGCAAGGTCATTAGATAACTGAAATCTAAGCATATACTGGCTCACAGGTACCTGGAATTGTCTTTAATATAAGATGAATATGAAGGGGGTGAAGCCAGTGGAGGATATGATGATGATAATGATGATAGGAACATGGTCAAATGAAGGAACCAAGGGCGGGACTATCTAACAGTAAATCAGAGAATATATTATATATGCACTCTCTATAAGAAGGAATATAGGGGAGCAGGATACCAAAAATATTGAACTATTAAATGGATATGAAGGAGACAGCGAAAAAGAACCAGAGGCACGTAAGTACAGTACCTTAATACTTCAAATGCTCGTGTGCGATTATCGGTCATAAAATGCTTTGTATTTTGCGGGTTGACATATGTACCTTATGACATGGAGCAGCTTCGAAATCCTCTAGAAATAGAGTTAACCGGCACAGGTGTCCACACGGCGTTTAAAGAGCCGTCACTTCTCAAACCTCCTCCCCAGAATGATTTGGAGGCTCATGTCATGTGCTTCTCTTTCTTTCACCCCAGACCTGTTTCCTCTCTGTTTGAAGCATTTGCAAGTGGACCGAAACTGAGGACCAGCTTAAGGCACCAAGATCTCGTAAAGGATAATGAGCGTATTGATCCCAATGAGGGGTACTAAACAATGTCCAAGACGTCAGATCGACTCGGAAATACCCATTTCGAATAGTTGTAGGAAGCATTATGCAGCTAGAAGGAGAAAGGGATGACATACTCCGCATCAACGTCCGCACTGAGGAGATCAAGTTGATCATTCTGGCCTTGATACTGGCATCGTCACGCGCACCGCCAAATCCGGGGTCCGCCGCGGTTGTCCATCCGACTGTGTATGAATAATTAGCGACTATATAAACAGGACGATGCCAGTTTGGAGGCCCAGAGAGTTATGGGTTGGTCTCGAATGGGGTTCGTAGAGTAGATGCATCCCCCCGACGAAGAGAAAGTACTGTGGTTTATGCTCTGGTATACTTATAATATCATATTGGGCTTCTATATACGTACTTCTAGCGAGGAAGCGGTCTTCGGAGAGAATAGCAACGGCGTTGATGAGGAGGACGGAGACTGTTTGGATAATAGTTAGCTGAGTTACAATTACATGCCCATTTATAGGTACGCATGACATACCATAAAAAAGCCCTCCCAGGCCAAAAAAAAGCATCTCGAAGACGTAGGGTGATGTAGAGCGTTGGTTGTTGTTTTAAGCCACCTCTCGCTGACGTCTCGTCAAGCTCCCGCGACGTTGGTGTTGTTCCCGTCAGCACGGTCGAAGTTCTCTTGGCAAAGTCACGTGACGTGTTTCAGAGTGTCGGCAAATCCGTTCGAGGCCCTGCGATCAGACGCAAAACCGGCAGGGACCCGCCGATCGAACCAGAATCAGACCACTTTGATGTCAGGTACAGTAAATTGTAGGACCGCGATTATATCTACGAGACCGCGCCCTTCTAACCAAGTTTTCTCTTTTTCTGCCTCATCTTCGCACATTTGAACCGCCTGGACACCAGTTTTTGAGGAACGTTTTATCAACCGCTATTTAACTGGAAACCACCCGGATTAATCCGCTACTGGATGAATATATTGAATAACAAGATGGGTTTCTTTTGCGGTTTCAGGATCGATTATTGTTCAGTCCAACCAAACATGATTTCGACGTCAACATTGGTACATACGTGTTTTCTCCGGAACTGGTAGTGGTTTTCTCGGGTTAAAGATGCATCCCCTGGTCAAAACATATGTCCAACTGGTCGCCATTGCAAACGGGAACTCCGCCTTGGAATGTTTAATGGTTTTTGGAATTCGACACTGCTTTGGGCCATCATATTTGTGACTTGGCACCGTGCCTTGAAAGTGGAAAAGAGCAGACGAGAAATTTGCACTGTACCTTGGATTGGGGAAAAGAGCAGACATGAGAATTGGGTATTGTCGAAAGAAGAAAGAACTGGGGAAAAATCTATTTGGAAATTTCAAATTACCGGGCCAGATTCCAAGGATCGAATAGAAGACGCAAGGGTATCGCAGCTTGGACGTGGAAGTGTTCTGTCGAGTGCGCCCGCCATCATGAGTTCCCCTCGAACAGCCTACCTCCATCTATCCCGTTGTCTCGTATCCATCGCAATATATCCGGCGTATGATGACTTGAAATAAAGGTGTCCTACCGATTGAAAGCAAGTACTGGATCGCTGACCGGATAAACTATGCCCAAGTGCCGACCGCAA
The DNA here is from genome assembly GCA_010093945.1 of Delitschia confertaspora ATCC 74209. Lineage (NCBI taxonomy): Eukaryota > Fungi > Ascomycota > Dothideomycetes > Pleosporales > Delitschiaceae > Delitschia > Delitschia confertaspora. The sequence goes on from ML993875.1 coordinate 129,714, forward strand.
GGAAGAGGGAAATGGGTGCTTAAGCGGATCACGTTGTCCTCCGACCGTTCACAGAAACAGTAATTCACTCGATACCGTATACCTCCGCCGTGGTCTTGACACTAGGCAAAACAAATGGAAGTGGCTATAAGGAGGCTATCGACCATGCTCATTGTACTGTAGACCGTAAGCTTGGTCCATGGAATGAAATCTCTGGAAGGAGTACTTACTGTGGTAATGATGATTGTTACCTTCATTTAGCTCTCCGGCTAGAGAACAGTTCTACCAAATGCAGGGGAGCATGGCGACAGTGCTGCTTAAATAAGCAGTACATATCCCCGAGTCCTTTTCAACCACGTATCGGAATGATGGAGGAGGAGGTGGAGTTGGGCGGAAAGCCATTAAATGTCACCAGTGGCGGCTGGCTAATAACATGATATTCGGATGGTCATATTCCAAAAATCGAATCGACCCAAATACTGGACCAATACAGTGGACCTTCTCCGTTGCGATCTAAGAAGGATGTCGCGGACGTGCTGTCATTGCTGGCTAGAGGAGGAAGCCCCCCACAAGCCCAAATAGGGATCCATGGTGAGAATTCAGAAAATTGAGCTTCGAACGCCATCCCGCTACCTTCAACCGATATCTTTTCGAACCTGTTACTGGTGTTGCAATCAGTATCCTCCAAATCAGCTATTAATCACCCCCAAAAATCGAACAATCCTTACCCTTCGACCTGTCGTTGAAGAGATAGGTGTCTGGATGAGCTCACGGATACTAGACGTCTGGACTACTGCTGTGAAGCATCCATACTGCGTACAGGGCTGAAAAACTGACTACCCCTTCCTTGTATTCAAAAAGGTTGTTCATTCTATCGCCGTCATCAACGCGCATGCGGAAGTCGTCACCACCAGCAATCTGGATAAATGCACCAAAGTTGCGGAGAGGCGAAAAAAGTGCCGTACCAAAACGATGGTTCGCTGGTGATGGGTTCGCTTGTTAATGTTTGATCGGCCATCAAATTGAATCTGACGAGTCGGTCTCCTGCGGATGCTCTGAAGATCCTGTCGCTCCACCTCAAACCGTGGCAACTGTGCAAAGCGCCTTGTAAGGTGTGGTGAATCAGCCCCACAGCCGTTGGAGGAACATCAATCCCGCTATACTCATATTACCTGACGGAACCGAGTCAAGCTGATGAAGGACATGTGAGAGATATCACCGTCTGCGAACTCTTTTACTGACTTGGTACAGAGCACAATAAACAAATGGACGTCAGTGTCACAGCACATTTTTGCGCTCACTGGGCAGCATCGCTTCAACCCAAAAATGCAACGGCGGACGATTCTTGCATAAATGATCAGAGACTTTCCAAAGCTTGATAGAGCCACGGGACGAGCGGCTACAGCGCAAGCCACCTTCAGGACGGAAAGCTCGAAACCCCTTTAAAAGATGCCGCCGATGTTCGCCGCAACATGGCTATGGAGCCAGGGTGGCCGGGAACAAACGCCAAAAGACCGCATTTCGAGGGAGTTGTTGGTTAGGTGGGTCCTCTCGTTGTCGCCAAAATGATTAAGACCGCCCCTCACGGTGGTGGGGGGGCGTTAACCCGGATGTGGTAGGCCAGCGATCATTGACCAACTTTACCAGCTCCCCGGTCAACCTGAAACCGCCGCGCAATACTATCTACCCCTGACTGCACCGACCTCCAGCTTCAACAGCTGAATTTCAGCGACCGTTTGCGCATCCCGCGCTGACCGCCTGGGCTTGGAAGCGATATCGTCCCGCTGGCTGAATTTCCCGAAGCCGACAGCAAGCTCGGGAGATTGAAGATGGATACGATGCCGAAGGAATCCATAATTGCTACGGAGTGCAGCCGACTTGGACACGTTGTGCCTGACTTCCTGATCGCAATTTCACCGCTATCTAACTCTCCAACGGGTCATTTATGTTGGACGAATGCTTTGCTGTGACGGTTGCTAGCCAATGCAACCTTTGAAGAAATAAACACCATATCACGCCACGAATGAGCCGAGAACTGAGTCTCTTTAGAGTCCAGCGGATGTTGTTCGTGGATTTTCGCTGTCATGCGGCTGCAGTACCAGGGTTGAGGACGTCCAGTTCAGGTCGGCGACCTCGCAGCGTCACTTTTATTGGAAGTTTTCTTACCTGGCTGATTAGCGCAACTTTGACAGAAGTTTGCACGACAGGCGTCCCGAAATTTCCTGTACATGGATTCACAAGAGTTGCAGCTTGTTTGCTTTCTTGCTTGCAGAATTGCAAGTCACCCTTGTCTAAATTGAGTCTTGAACGGTCCATTTTCAACTGTTGAACGCCACGTGAAGCTGGAAGCGGTTTAGATACATTGGAATTCAGTGGCTTTCGACTAATAGGAGACATCAAAATGCCTCCCTATGGATTAACAAGCGTTCTTCAAGTCACCTCCCAATAAACTTTGAGGGATCTCACAGAATCCCTGAAGCAACTCAACGTCCCCGCTGTGATTGAGATCGTCAATCATTTCTTGGCGTCCGCCCTGCATGTTAAATTTTACGCTTCTGGCAATCGCGAACCCAAATGAGGGAATTGTAAGATTTGCTAGTTGCAAGCAAGTTCCAATATTCATCGCTGCTTAGAACCCACTGAACCCACTGTTGCTGTGGCACGTGGATTTACCGTGAATCTCAAACCAAGTTCACGCTATTAAATGCGGGTTGCATAACCCTCACTGAACCACTGCTGATCCGTCTTGTTCCGTGATTATCATCTGATATCTGGGGTACCTAGCTCTTGGCCTCATTTTTTCAAAACATCGTGAGAAGATGAGAATTCTCTGGTCGACAAATTACAGTGGACATTATTGTTCGTAGGGGCTTGAACTGTCAGGGAACAATCGATGCAGCCAACAGTTCAGACTTGGCTCCGCGGAGAAATATCAACTTCATCTTGAGCAAGATGAGCCTTCCCATCCCTTCCAGAGTCCTGTATCTTCGGCAATAATACTTGCTTATCGAGGCACAGGCAGGAGAAGTGAACGGCTAAACTTCGTTTATCTGAGATGCAGGGACCGCAGTGAATCACAGAGCATGGTGGACCGCGATTTTGTTTATGTATTTCAGAACTTCAGCGTCCATTTGGCCAAAGGTACAGGCTGCTATAGCCTATCTAGGGTCTGGGTCCAGAGAGAGTCAGTTTTCACGCCATTCACACGCAGATACAAGCCCACAACATCCAATGGATAAGGTGAGGCGTTCTAGACTACATAGCAGAACCACCGCCCAGGAAAACACCTGTCCCGGCAATTGTGTCCAGTTATTTCCGCACTTGTCTCGCGCGATGGGGAAGAGCCACCGGGCTGCTTATTAGTCAATACTCTGACCTTGTGGTGGCAAGTATTCACAGTTCGATATGGCACTTCAGCCAGAGATTCAGCAGTCCTGCAAAATAAGACGCCGACGAGGAGGGCCCGCTGACGTTGCGTTCTCGACTCCCCAGCGCAGCTTTCAGCACCGTGACGACATCCACTACTTGCAAATGACGAAAATAATGACTTCTGCGGAGTAGAGGAGGTTTCGTTTGGGCGTTTGTTGTGCCGCCTTGTGACAGCTCAAAATCTGGTCGACAAGATAAGCGGAGCGCCCCGCCCTCCCGGATGCCAATGACGCAACTGCAGCTGGTGCCCGGGAGATGTGCCCCCGAACCCGTTTTCTGCCTCCCCTTTTGTAGGTCTGTAGAAAAGCACAACACAAGCTGACATGCAGTGCTCGGCCTTGTTGTGCTCGAGCATCCTCCGTGCAGCTCTTTGCACATGTGTGGCGTCAGCCAAACGTTCACTGGATTCCTCGTCACTCTACAATGCATTCATCAATTGAACTATATAATGTCGCACCAATGGCAATGAGGCAGTGAGCTTTTTCCCATTCGCTAGCCATCATATCTCGGGCTAGATACGCAAAACTGGGTGGAAACTTAGCAAGGCATTTAGCGAGAATAAATGCATTTTGCGACTCTAGGGTGAGCTGACAGTCAGGACTCACATGACTCTCGGATGTGGTTGCTTTCACACTATGATGCCATCACCTGCTCCAAGCATTGGTCGATGGACTCAGATGATGGCGATTTCCCACCGGCCCCAGAGCAGACAGTAGCTGAAGCAGGTACTCCGTACAAGGACCCTTTTCATTATTGTCGTAAATGAACCAGTAACGAGATTGGTTCAAGGAACCCTCCATAGGTTTATTTGCCCTGGTATCAACGAAATTGGGAAGACGAAAATCATCCAACTTTGTGACCGGTATTTGACGCAGGGCAAACAATCCGGATTAGAATTATATGCCTGCCTCTTGCAGTAATGGGCGAAAGGAGATCAGACGCCTGACATTGCTTAACGCGCCATCCAGCCAGAAACTGGCGCAGGGACTGCCAGGGGAGCAGACTGTATATCGAGGCGATTGCTTTGGGCTGTCATACTTGACAATTGAGTACCTTGTATGAACTCAGCCGTCCCACATCCAGGCACTCTATCTCGACTTCAGAGAGATGAGGATGTCTACGAACCAGATCCACTTCTATTGGGTGTCTAACTGCCCACCACCAGAAGATGGCGGTGAATCTAAAATCACACTGTGGTCGGATTGGGATACGTAAACGAATGCGGTGCCCTAGACTGACCCTAAAGAGCTTATGGACGTTGCGGTTTAGATGGTTTAGGTAAGTATTTGCAATTCCCTCTTCCGCTGGCCGTTAGGCTACGAACGTCGGCGATCAAAGATGGTGGCTTGAGCGGCCCTGACAAGTGCCTTTTATTGCGGAGAATAAAAGAAAAGAAAGCGCAGGACGCCCACTTGACCAGTAATTTCCCGCCTCCAGTTACCCATGGACGCTGATATGGTTAGAAAGGCCAAGTATGAGTTGCCTGAAGAGGAACAGGGCGTGCTAATTAAGCTGGATTGGGGAGAGGAAAATGTTCCTTGGCATACATCACCCTGGGCGACTCTCCCGTCTGCCACCTGCCCGCTTCGCTTATTCGCTGGGGACAGCACGGCAGACTTGGTCAAGCTGGAAAAGCCACCCCGGCAGTGCTGCGAAATGCTGCAAAATTGTGAAGATTGGAACAACAACAAAGATGCCAGATGCTTGCCCACTTACTCACAATGCTGCGATGCTTGTTACGCACGCTGTAATCCTGTGATGGGCCTCGCAGTAGACTGCAGTGGGGGACGGTAACGGCAGAATGGCAGCTCGGGCGGTGGCCGCCTTGACGCCTTTTGTCGGCGTCTTTGGATGCTCCCCCCGGTGCAACCGCCATAGACATTCACTCTCCGTCTCGCACACCCCTTCCATCCCCCCCCCTCCCCCC